>WSTI01000029.1:8358-26420 GCA_019616915.1 Ceratobasidium sp. 423
TGGATCGTGCAACGCTTAAAACATGTTGCCTCGTCAGTCGGGCATTCTCGGCCTATGCACAATCGCGCCTCTTCCGCTCGGTCAAGCTTGAAGTCTATCACACCTTCCAGTTGTATTCTCGGTCCATTGACTCGTCGACCGAACGGGGGCGGGCACTCGGGCAACTCACGCGCGAGCTATCGTTTATATGCGACTACAATAAATACCCGGAACACGCGCAGCTGGCACTTCGTGATCTTGTCAAAGTCCTGCCTCGTCTTCCGAAACTTGACCACCTTGAGCTGTACCTTCGAGGAAAGGATTTCACCCCGGATGAACTAGACATATTGTCCCGCTCGACCTCGGTCACGTCCCTGCATCTACATAATTTCAACAAATTCGGCCAGACGAACGTGCATGATATGCTCGCATCCCTACCCCAGATAACCAAACTTCGCCTCGATGGTTCCGCATTCCGTATAGTCCCTGGACGGGAACCCCTCAAGTTCGTGTTATCAGAGTTGCACTGGTACATCGATCTTGACCCCTCCGCCCAAGAACTCAAGTGGCTTTTGGGCGAGTCCTCGGACTTGCGGGCTCTCTCGATCGTTTCTCCTCAGGAAGATATATCTAGGGCGATGCCCGAACGGCTCTTGTCATTCCTATTAGAACAGTACGGGCGCAACTTGCATACCTTGCGGCTCTCGGACCGAATCGACTCGCTCGACTTTGTACAATCTTGTCCGATGTTGAGCGAGCTCTCACTCAGGTTCTGGCCAACGTCATCGGTATTGGCGACCCTTCCAAGAGGATTGGAACACCTCGCTTTGGCTAGGCCGAATGAGACCACTGCTAACGAATCAGCCTTGCGCGAACTGATGTCCAGTCTTGGGAACCTTGCTCACCTCCGGACTCTCACTTGGCTCACGGGGGATGGGGTTTCATCCAACGAACGTACAGAATTCAGACAATTCTGTGACGCGAGGGGGATCAAGAGCATTGAGCCCCCACCTCGTAACCATATACCCATCGGGCAGAAGGTTAGGCCGATACTGCTATACCCTGCGTCACCTGGATTCCCCTGGACCGGGGTGCGCCTCTTGTGATTGTTTATCTATTCTCGACCGACTGTATCTGTAACCTTCAAGCATTCATAATTTTGTATTTTAACTCGCTCGATGAAACTATATAACATTCATAAAAATACAAAAGCGCGAATAAGTTGAGAAGACGCAAAAGTGGGCAAGGCCCGGTGAAACGAATTAGGTTTAATTAATATTTACGCATCGTGCGATCCGCTACCAGATGCGGCCGCTTGCTGGCTTGCAATCTCCAAAACTGCCTCGAGTTGCTGTTGCGCTGCACGAACCAACTCGGGGTCGATCGGGCTCCCATCGGCAGTTTGGGTAAACAAGTCGTGAGTGGCATCGGGGTCTCCAAAGTCGTCGAAATTGTCGTCCTCATCGGTGATGAATTCGCGCCCGATGGCAACATTGCGTCCCTTTTTCGTCTCGTAGCGGCGAGGCGCGTTGGGTTGCTCCGGAGGTTCACGGAACTTGCTTTGCAGGATTGCAATAATTTCTTTACAAATGTCCTATAAGCGACCGAACGAAACTGTAATGGGGTGATACCTACCAGAGTGGGGCATAGTTTCCGAATCCTTCAGAGTCTTCTTCAGGCCAAACCAACGACGTTGGAGTTGGTGGGCACTCCACAAGTTCCACTGTGGGTCGGGAAGCAGCTTCCAGTCGATCTCGGTATCATCTTGAACCGGCATAGAAGCAATTCTGTACATCAAGTTAGAATAGACCCCTTTGTTAGGAGAAAGTATGAGACGCACTTGTGCACCAAAATATATGCGTCTTGAGCACTCCAACGTGGCCGTTCGCCAGCGTTCTTGACGCGTTTATTAAGAGCGTCCGTCCTATGAGTGGTCCTAGGTTAGGGACCTTGTGCAAGGAGGGGTCGACTTACCATTTGATCCTAACCTGTTGCCTAGTGCGCCGCCCGCCCATCCGCTCACTAACTTCGGACCAGAGTACATCGTTATCTGCTTGTACACCTCGCTCCACAGTGAGTTCCATCACAATCCTCGTCAGTTCATCCTCCTCTTCCTTGGTCCATGGGCCTGCATCGAAACTCAGCTCATTGTTTCAGGCGAATATCATTGCTGTACGAACCAACTACGCGCGCATCTTGGTCAACCAGGTGGTTACGATACCGGTCTCTGCAGTCCGAAGACATGCGGCCAACACGCAAGCTAATTTGCTCCCATTTTTGACCGAGTTCAGCGACGGCCCTTGAACCATTGGTTAGTTCGGGTTATTTACTGGTAAATACCTCGTACTTACGCAATCACGATGGCGTCCTCTTCGGGCGTCCATTTCCCTTGCTGTTTCATTGGATGATGCGTGCGCCTAACGTGATGATATACGGCGATGATGGGCCGCTGAGGAACAGCGCGGGCTGAAATGTTTCGTCAGAGTGGTGTTAAAGAATGGAGTGCACAAAAAAAACGCACTAATTTCGGACCAGAAAGTGCTATATTCCTCCTTAGCCTTCTTGCCCTTTGAGAATATAATTGCGTCGATTTCTTGAGGGGTTAAGCCTTTCTCCTTTGCATAACTCTGAAGCGCCTCCTCAATCTGGTGCTCCTCGATGGCCGAAAACTTGCCTTTCTTGTACACTAGTCCTTTGTCCAGTGCACAGTCAGTCATAGAACATAGCAAATGGTACACAAAGCTCACCTTGTTCTTTGACAAGTTCAGCCAACTTGGCTGGATTCAACCAATGGGTTGCTAGGATATCGGCGTGCTCTGGGTTAACCATCTGGCTACCAGGATGGGGGGCCACAATCTTCTTTTGGCGCGACTTGCTTCCAGAGGCACCAGCCGGGGCAGAGACGGGCTGGGAGAGATCAGGCTGAGAGGCACCCTCAAGTCTCGAAGGACCTGGCTCGTTGGCCTGATGAACAGGCGCTGGATTTTCGGTTGCCATTGGCTCCGGGTACTTGAATACACCCGTGAGCTTGGAGAGGTCAAACCCTTGGAGCGCACGAAGTAATTCTTCATTTGAGCCCAGCGAAGATAGATCTGTATCTTGGTTGAACATATAACCGGGAACCAACGCATCTGGGTGGTGTTGCTGAGGCGCCCCATTGGCGGTGGCAAGAACGGCTCCCATAAACGCTGGGTTTGGCGCACCCGCCTGCGGATGTGGATGTTGCTGCATAATATGCTCGTTTCCCGTCAAGGCAGGGTCAATAGGTATATGGGGACCTCCCATGGTTACCGAAACGTATGCCGGCATATGGTGGGTCACATTTGGGTCAGGAGTTGCACTTGTTTGATTCGTAGTCGGCGGCGACATAACGGGCGAAGAGGATGCAACAGAGTTATTACTCGACTTCTTTTTCTTCGATTGCGGTAGCTCTGAGCCGTCGGGCGTGGGCTCATTCGAGGCGGCATGGCGTTTCTTCGATTTGGACACCCCCTGTGTAGAGGAGAGCTGGGCAGTACTAGATGGGGTGGCTATCGCCGTGGCATGATCTAGGGCAGTTTGAATTGCTTGATTAATGCTATCATCGGTATCGATGTTTGAGTTCGTCGTTACGTTCGACGCCCCACCTGCAGAGGGCGGCGAGGTATCAGAGGAGGGCTTTTTTGACTTTTTCTTCCTCTTCTTCTCAACTGGTGCTGAGGTAGGAGGAGAAGGATGCATGATCACTGAGCTAATATCGGGTTGTTTAGGATGGGTGGTTGAACCTCAGGGCTGGTCGAGAACGAAAAGACGAATTCCCAATTTTTCTCTTGTGACTTTGTATGACTAAGCAGCGTCATTATTTACTGGTATTTACATATCCAAACCAAGTTCTGCTCGCCCGAGCTGCCTTACCAACGACAATGTTTCTGCAGCCTGTGTGCGAACAATAGGGTCACTATCCGTTATCCTCAGATAGTCTAGAACAGTGACCGCCTTGCTTCGTAAGTTTCCCAACTGTGCTGGGTGATTGCCTTCATACACGCCTTCCACCATGGAACGCATAACCAACGCGAAACAGAGCAACGCCGAGCGACGCAGTGGTGGAAGCTTTGAATCGACCTCCTGCGGCTTCGAGTCGACAACAGAGTCGAGCTTTGGAACCTCCTGCCTCCGCGTCTCTTCTCTAGCTTTACGAGACAATGGCACAGCTTGCATGCTCTCGAGTTGTAAGATATCTAGCATTCCCGATAGAATATCGTCTGTCCACGCTGTAACGGATACCGGGGATGTCTCCACGCATTGAGCCAATATCGAAAGAGCGGATGAGCGCAAGACGGTCGGTAAAGCCTGGGCTCGCACCACCCGGAACACTGGTGGGATGAGCATGTCCACTGGAAACTAACATCAGTACATTTCGTTAATGATTAAAAATCAAACTCGCCATAATTCCCTAGGGCGTCCCCACAACTACGAACTACCTGTACCAGCGCTTCTCCAACTCGTACGCGTTTGTCCATTTCTACCCGTTCCATTGGGCGACCAGACTCGACCCCATCCGCATATATTCTTACCAAATTCTGGATGATCTCCTTCCCGAGTCGATTGGCCATTGCAGATAACCCCTGCACGGCATTCAAGAACACAAAGCTGTCCTCTTCTTGAATAGATTGCAAGAAGACATCGAGTATGGCCGGGACAAGTGCTGGGTTCAACTCTGGCAGCGCTGTAGGGGGTGCACCTTTGACCGCCTTAGGTGGAACTACAAGCTGCCGGAGCATGTGTAGGCCATGTGCTCGCACAGGTAAAATGGGGTCTTGGATCAGCCGAAGAGCTTCCTGATATGTTTGGAGTGTGGGGCGTTCTGCATCGGTAGCCGAAGGGGCGACTTCCGCGATAGATCGACGGGATATCAAAACAAGTCGAGCTTCCCGAGCTAATGAGCGGAGGGATTCGTCTTCATGGTTGGTTATAGGCTCGAGGTGGTCAAATATCATAGCCAATAGAGGGGATGTGAGAGTCGACATTTTCTCGTTGGCTGTACAAACGTTAGCTTATGTGTTGGGGCCGAATGATTGACGCACCCTCGAGTATGGACAATAGCAATGTTACAGCAGTTACAGTCATCTCATCTTGAGCCTGGGGTTCTCCGACTTGGTTCTCGTCATCGCTATCTTGCTCGACGATACGAAGCGGATCATGCGCAGCATGCTCGGGCTCTTGAGACTTTTTAGGCTCGATTACATGCGCAATAAATTGAAGAATATGATCCGGTTCTGTGAGGGCACTAGAACCAAATTTTTGTTGCATTTCCAGGATTAACCGCAGGTAAAGTAATACCCTGTTTACTCCGAGTCAAATAAATGCATACCCCACTTTCGACATAATTACTCACTTCAGAGGGTCCGTGTCCACCGTTCTAGAAGCCTGATACGCATTCAAAGTCCTGACAAATATCGCACTCGCAACATCTTTTCTCTCCAATGATTTGATTAACTCCGCAAAATGCGCCGGGACCGGTCGAAGCGATAGAGGGTTGTCGTCCTCCGCATCACCGAGTTCTCCATAATCATCAGGTCCTTGCAGCACCGAAAGTGGGATAGGCTTGGGCGGGCTGAATAGGCATGAGCATAAACTCAATGAGAGTTGAAACAGTGGAGACGCACCCAGCCCTTGAGATTTCCAACCCTTCTTCTCCCACATCCCAACACCATTTTGCCTCGTCCCCAACTCCCCAACCTCCGGTACCCTGGATGACTGACCATAACCCTTCAACAGCCTCTTCGCGCCCCACGAGGCGTGCCCATGTTCTAATCAGCCCACGCACGGACTCCTTTAATGCTGGATCTGAAACGCGTTGGGCGTCGAGATGTGCGGAGAGACTGTAAAGAGGGACAAGAATGGGTTCGATTACTACTTGCGCAAGGAAAGGGGATGGATCTGTCGATGTGAATAATGTTGTAAGGGTTGACATAGTATCCGATAGTGAAGGTACCTCTTGAGGTGATGCAGGTTCGGGGGAAAACCGCCCATGTATGGTAGGAGATATTATTTTGAGAGTGAGAGATTTTGATGCTTTGAGCATCCTAGAGAGCGTGAAGGCTGCGGCTTGCTTGTAAGATGTTGGAACCGATTGAGACTGAAAATCTTGTTTGGTTGGACTGAGGAGATTGATTAGGTTCGGCACGATTGTGCGCATATATGTCTGAATAAACTCAAGTTAACTGCATATAGACTTGGTTATGTTTTCTCACTTCACGATCCATCTGAGCGGGTACAGCCCCTAGCACCCGAGCTATGCGTTCGAGTTTTACCAGTGATGCGACTGAGCAGATATAAGAGTAGGTTCGAGTAGCAGGATGAATCCGGCCCACTCACCTTCGTCCCCCTCCCCAAACACAGCAGCACACAACCCGGAGACTCCATCTGGTCGTAAGACCTGCTGCGACAGCAACCCAGAGGCCGCTTTCTGGACATAAGCGGGGACGGGCAGAGGTGCGGACCCTGTTTCGGGCGACGATCGCATGGGTTGACTCACGCCACCGAGGGATACAATAGCCTGTGAAGCGGGTAGTCTGATCGATAGGACATTCTAGGTTTACTTTAACCAACAGATGGTAAGGGCTAAAATACCAACATTTTGAGTAGCCCAAGGACAATTTGTTTTGTCTGTTCATCTGGCTCTGGGAGCCACCCGATACTGATACCCACTCGTAGGATGTCGATGATATGAGATGTGATGAATATCTTGGTAATATGCGATGGGAAGAGCCGTGTGGATTGGGTAGAGGGTCCGGGGCGAACTTCAGAGTGCCATAGTAATGAGGTTAAGCGTACTGTTAGTAGCTTGGTGTCTTGAATCAAAGTAGATTTGCTAGGAAGACTGTTGGTCGACGAAGACGAAGAACTAAGTTGAGGGTACAAAGCCACAAGTAGGGGCGTTGCACCCCAGCCAAAGATGACAGATGCTAGGGTTCGTAGTACGGCAAGGTCCCGGGTTCCAAGTGCAACTGGAGAAACGTTCGTTTCGCAACCCTTCTGCTGTGGGGATAGGGCTCACCTCGAGGCGCATTGGACTCTTTATTGTCCTCAGGTAGGTCTACGTCGTATTCCCGTAGCAAAGCTTGGACATGCTCTAGTACCTCGAGGGATTTTTGCGCTGTTAATGACTTAAGTTGACCAAGATTCTTTTCGTCGATTGTATCAGGAGCCAATCCCAGATTAGGCATTGTGGCGGTTGCATTATTAAACTCATGAAGACGGCCGACGATTACGTCTAACAAGGTTTTTGAAGCATCATCGCTTCGACTCTTTGTACTTCCAGCCAAAAGAGACCCAGCATGTATCAGAGACTTGAGTTGATCAGATGGATTGAAGTCTTGAGCTGCTGGCATATCTGGAGGCGTGGCCATGAAACTCGGTGGTGGAATAATCAATGATTTATTATTCTCCACGTGCACGTGATAGATTCCGATCACACACGGTGACATCACGCGCCAACCGCCCTGCTCGACCAGGCCTCCTCGGCTCTCTTTCTTGACTACATCCAGGTGAGTGAAAATCGCCTTCCTAGTATGGCCCATCGCGTCTCGGCTACTTAAATGAATATTGAACCACAGCCTTTTTACATATCCACATATTTTACTGTTTTTTCGGGATGCAAGCTGCCGGACCACCACCTCCTTATACTCCCCATAAACCACATACCCGAGGGCCTTACCCGCCTCCTCATCCATTCAACGGATCACATGCCACAGGTCCATTTGTATCGCCCCCGCGATCCCCGTATGGACCTACCCCGATCGGACTATATCCATCCGAAGGAGGTGTAGGCATACTTCCGTACTATAACCCAGATGCTCTCCATGCAGACGAGCTTATGCAAGAGGCTACCAGACGGGCTCGCTGGAGATTCATCGAAGCATTCCTATGGGCATTACTCATTTGGTGTTTGCTTGGGGCAACAACCAGTGCAACCGTGATGCAGGTTCGCAGACAATGAGGTGAGCTCACTCTGAACACGAGGACACATCTCGGGCGAATAGCTTATCACCCCGATAAGCTTTGCAGGGGATAATCGGGATTGTATCGTGTGCCTTGTATAATTATTGAGATGCTGGACCTGCCCCATGGATTCGGTTTGTATCCTTTTATTTTCCTCATGCTTGTTTTCAGTCACTACTCTGGTACATATATGCTTAATCTCCACTATTATAACTAGAGGTCTATAGGTCGTATTCAAGCGTATTCAATGTTAATTATCATTCTACAAAGTTCGACTCGGTTCAGGGGTGACTTGAAATGACTGAACTGAGCCACGGAGATCGTGGGGCGAATGATCCTCCACATGATCACCCCAGTCAATGACGCATTCAAGGGCACACGCCCTGAGAGTCATCATTTGAATGAGACTGCAGTGTTGCGGGTGTAATTTACTTTCTGCTCTTGACCACATTACTTGCTCATTTCAGTCATCTAACTGACGAGTTGAAAATGGCAGTCGATTAGCGGCGGCCGCCTCGTGGGACCCCGTTTCAGGGCAACATGCAAACCAAACTTAGTCACAGGCTCGGGTAGTGTTCTCCAGCGTTTATGAGTACTTGCAACAAGTCATTTGGGCGACGCCGGGCGGCTGCGAACGTCGGGTGGCGTTGTTTGTGTATAGTGTGATGTGTGTGTGGCTGTGGGGAACGCACGGACCAGGGACGGATTGTTGTGAGTCGGGATTGGTGAGTGTTGGCGTTACGATCTGCCCTCCAACACCTCCCGCTTCTCGTACACTCCCGGCCCTCGTGTTTTCGGACTTGGTCAGCTCCAAATTAAACCCTCTTCTGTTGCTACAACCACCTTCTATCATACATCCCCTCTGGCTCTCTCTAGCATCGCCGCATACACCTACTTGACCTGTGGCGGAGAGCGAGCCCAGCCGTCTCTATCTGGGCGCTCGCACCTGCCCCCTGTCAACCACCTGACTTGCCAGCTGGCGATACAGGGCAGTTTCAACCCTAGTATCTCTCTGCTATTCGCCACAGCAAGTGATACGCATTCTAAAGCCCTGACCGTCGGTTCTCGCGTCACCCCCCCGTTCTTGAGCACCTTTACCCCCCAAGCGCTGAAGACCCGACACGCTGAAATCCTCAAGTCACTACCAACATCTGACAGCGAGGCTATTGTTCAATACAATGCAACAGGCAGCCCCCCAGCCACAGCAGCCACTTGGCACGCTCCCACCGCTCGTTTTCCACAATACCCCCAACACCCAAGCAGACAACTTTACACCGACTTCAATGCAGCCTACTCTATACTCCCAGCCCTCCAACGAGTCGCTGCGTGAGGCTGCGAATACTAGTTCGTCGGATGGTGAGGGGAGCGGGTTCACCCCCAAGCAGTATCGTACATCCAGCTCGTTCAACGCGGCCACCCGTCCACACCAGTTGTCAATTAGTAATGGCACCGGCCCCCCAGGGTTCATGCCCTCGAGCGAATCATTCGGGCCTAATCAAGGGTACCAAACTCCTACGCACCAAGACATATTTGGAACTCGTGCTCCGCCTTCAAATCGCCAGTTCGATTATGACATTGGCCCAAACGTTCCCGGTCCTGCCAGCGGATTTTTGCCTCAGAGCGGACCCCCATATCAGACCATGGCTCAGCTACCCCACCAACCTGCTCCTATCGGCAAGCCCTCCTCTACCCACATGGGTCAGCCGATGAACCCTCACTTGATCCAACCCCCGGCCAACTCTGGACCCCGTGGGTCGATGAACCCAATTCACGGGGGACCAAACGGCGCCACTGCCGGATCGTTGCCGCCATCAAATCAGTTTATTGGGCCAGTGCCTCACCAGGCGGCTATCCAGCAAGCAATGTCCAGCCTTGGCTTGCAGTATGGTACCCCTGCTTTCAACGACCTAGTTTCAAAGCTGGCGCGCCAGGAGGGTTCTGGGTTTCAACCCAATAGCGTGCCGCAAGAGGAGATCTCTACGATCTTTGTGGTGGGCTTCCCAGACGACATGTCGGTTCGTAATCGTTTCTTCATCAATTCGATTCTGTATACTCATCGCAGGTGCATTACAGGAGCGTGAATTCCAGAACATGTTCACTTTTTCGTCTGGTTTCGAGGCAGCAACACTGAAGATACCGAATAAGGAACCTGGATACGGGGCCTCATCAAACGGGCAAGGGCTTACTTCAGCCAACGCTCTGCGATCAGCTGGTTTTTCCGCGAACGGCTTCGTTGCTGGTGGCCCGAACGATCCATACAACCTTGTCACTGTCAACTCGGGAGGCGTAGTTCTAGACCCACCTGCACCATCGGCCCCCGGACAATGGCCCAGCGATGATCCCTATGCTATGCGTACCATACCGCTTACTGGTGCCCCGTCGGCCACGGGCAATGAACTCAACCATCTTACTATGCCAGCGCCCCCGCGAAAGCAAATAATCGGATTTGCCAAGTTTAGAACGAGGCAAGAGGCTCTCGAAGCCCGAGATGTTCTTCAAGGCCGCAGGGTAGACGCGGAAAAAGGCGCGTTCCTCAAGGCAGAGATGGCCAAGAAGAACTTGCACACGAAACGGGGAGTCGGCCCGCTTGGATTGCCGCTTAACCAGGCCATGCCCTCGAACAACAATAATAACGGTCCTCCACCGCACCCGCCTCAGGAATCAACGAGTGGCATGTCAGGGTTCACTGGAAATTCGCTTTTGGGCGGCGGGGCCGGGCTCGGGGAGCAGCTGAGTCAACGTGACCGTGATCTGGCGGCTATCGACGCGATGGGTCTGGGCAACGGCATGTGGGACAAGGAGCGCGACCGAGAGCTGCGGAATAGCAACGCCAATGCGTTTGATGCGTTCCATTCCGTTCCCAGCAGCACTACTAGCACCACATCACGCCTTCCTCCCCCGTTGTCAACAACTGGCTTGTCCAACGGTATGGTTGGCAATGGTATTCTGTCGCCTACCGAGTTTGTCCCTCGCTCTCATGTGATGGGATTCTCGACTAGCCCGATGAATGGGCACGCTTCCTTGATGGGTGCAGGGTCTGGAGCAGGAGGCCCTCCGCCACCCCCAGGATTTGGTCCAACAAGCGCGCTGTCGCCCCCGATGACGCCCAACCAGTGGCTACCCTCACTCACGTCCAACTCGGATCCTGTCAATTCTGAGACAAATTTGGCCGGGCCGATTGCGCGGCCGAGCTCATCAGTGGCGCTCTCGACTCCTCCTGGCTCCACCACGTCCAGATCCCCGGAGCGCGTTGTGCCCCTCCCGCCGTCGGACGCGTCTACGGGCTCAAACGAGGATCTTCATGCTCTGCAGGAAGACAGCGATCAAGAACGCGACCAAGGTCCGGACGGATTGGCTGGGTCGATAGAGAGGATGTCCCTGAAGGTTACCACCCAAATTGGGAGCACATCGCCCCAGCTCCCATCTCCCGGCTCGGGTTCGGGCTCGGGTACAGACAAAAGGCAAAGTGCAAGTGATCAGAATCCTCCGGTAAGCCTGCGAATTTCGGCTTGTACCGAGAAGTAGCTCTGATTTATATTATTCAAAGATTAATACCCTCTATGTGGGAAACCTCCCCACTGCTTCTGGGCAGACACATTCCCCTTCGTACCTGGAGGAGGCGTTGCGTAATCTGTTCTCCCGCACTCCTGGATATCGAAAGCTCTGCTTTAGGCAAAAGAGCAATGGGCCGATGTGTTTTGTTGAAGTAAGTGTTCTATCATCAAACCGTTGTCAAGGCGAGTCTAATCTTGATTTATAGTTTGAAGATGTCAACTATGCGACTAAGGCGTTGAACGAGATGTATGGGAACACCCTCGGAGGGCTTGTCAAGGGAGGCATTCGTCTGTCCTTCAGCAAGAATCCACTTGGGGTGCGGACACCTAGTTTATCCAGCCCGGTTGGTGGTGCCCCGCCACCAGCCACTTTCAGCGCTGCCTTAGCTGGGATTTCCGAGCGGGGATTTGGCTCAGGTCGCCCGATGGCATCCCCCACTGGGACTTTTGAGACTCAGAGCATTGGTTCCCGCATCATGCGCCAGGATTCGGCTGAACTTTTGTCCCCAACTGGCATGCTCTCGCCCACCGGTACATCCATGACGTTCCCTGGTTCTCCCCCGTCCCGCTTCTTTTCCCCTCCACTTCCAGCACCCGGGCAAGGAGCGTTCAGCCCCGTGATTGGACCTTCGAACCAGTTGCCAGCATTCAACCGTGCACCCCAATCGCAGACGTTTGGGTCGGGGCAATCTTCAGGGTTCGGTAGCCAACCTCAATCCTTCTCGAGCGTCGGTAGCTTCTCGCACTGGAGTAGTGCACCTGCACCCCAGCCCTTTTCTCTTGCCCAGACGGGCCTCAATGAAGGGAGCGAGCTCTACGATGCCCGTGAACGCGAGCGGGAACGAGAGCAATCAGGGCACAGCCCCTTTTCTTTGAGCGCATCCCCTGGACACATCGCACAAGAACTAGCCAGTCGGTCACACTAAACTCTGATTGGGTGAACCTGGCGTCTACAACTCATATACCCAGCCGCTTGTGACATCACCCTTCTTGGCGTCTTTTCAACAATCAATCTGCCGTGGTAGTTGTATCAGCTTATATCTCCCTTGTCGCATTTCGTACATCTTTCTCTTTTTTATGGCTATGCTTCCCTCTGCTGTGTTATTTATCTCATCATCGTGCTTCGCTCTCCGTGTTTACATCGCTGTGCAATGGCCTCCCCCAACTCATCGCCCCACCCCGCACAGACTGTTCTCGTTCACAATTTTCGTCAATACTCCCACACGTATACATACACATTGGTCTCGGGCCTGGTTTCTTTTTTTTACCCCCTGTTTTATACAAACCCCTCTCGGTTTCTTAGTCTCGACGTGGTCACTACCACTGTATATAGTCTATCTTTTGTGCACATCCCTTGGCATATTCAACCACGTTTCTTTGCACCCCATTTTTATTAGTAGGATTTAACCTTGGGTTCAGCTCGAATCCTTCCCCTCTCTTGATATTTTTCACTTTCTTTTTGCCCTTCGTTCTGTAGTCGCATACTTGCTCCGCATTCTTTCAATTATTGAATATTCATGCATACTAATGGAAGGGTTAACTGAAGCCATCGGTGATAAGTCCGTAAGGAGTTTAGATTCTGTGTGGCCGATTTGATGCTTGCATCTGTTTACTCTTCAACCAGCTCGAGTACTCTTGGCTCAAAATCTCGGCACACGCTACAGGTATTGAGAAAATGAAGGACATTTACAAAACTACGCTTAATTCTGCACACTTTGACTGTATTATATTATTTCAACTTCTAGCGCTATCTACAAGCACTTCAAGCCTCCCGCCACCTCAGGGACACACAAGTCACGTCTTTGCCTGTCGCCTGCTTTACGCGCAGCAAGCTCGAGTTTACTAACCTGTGCTTTCAGGATTACGCCATTTACTATTAATATTCCTTTTAAGCCCACCACATCCATCACTATTCCCCCTTCCCATATCCATGGATCGCCTATCAGTCCGCGTGTAGAAGCGCGCCGTAGGTTGAAAGGGAATAAGTACGCTATTATTCGACCTTTCCTTTCTCACCCCAGATGCGCCGTCATTTTTCATGCGCATATATTCGCTTTTTCTATACTCAGCGTGATGTAATCCAACCCAGTGCTGATACTATTGCGATTATGCATCTACGAAAGGCCGACGAACGTCTCCCTACTGGATCCCTCTCCGGACATGAAGGTACTGTATACCTCACACCCCGGTCTTTGAGGCCGTTGCGCTGGACAACTTCAAACCCTCCGCAATTCGCAGGGGTGGACAATTTCCCTATAATTTCCCTGGATACGGAGATCGGGCGACCGGGGTCGCAAGGATAAGGAGCTCTCGCGCTAGCCAAGCGATGTCGGAAAGGCCCTCAAAATGCGAAGGCCAATACACCTATAGCTAGCTGACTCCTTTGAGTGGGCAATCAATATATAGCGAGTCCTGATGACTGTGCGTTGCTGGGGCAGAAAACTACTCATGAAGTATCCACTCGATCAAACCTTCCCCCTTATCTAGTCAACTCACTCAGATTCCCTACCTTATGGAATGAGGCTCTTTGTAGCTGGGACCCGGGTTTTCTGGGACACAATGGCGAAAAATCAACACCCCTTTCAGTCGAATCTATTCTACATGCACTTTCTCTCCCAGATGCCCTACCCCACGAGTTCAAAAGATGATTTCACCCTCCAGGCGATTCATTTATACCCTGATGAGTCCAAAATTATCACCTCCTCCACCATCAAGCAGTAGTTTCTGGCTCTTCGTTGCCTAGCTTGGGGGGACCCCCGTCGTCCGGCTTAGTAGACTCCTCGTCGTTTGGTTGAGCAGGACCTTCGTCTTCATTATCTGAGGCTTCTTCGCCGTTCCCATCGCCTGCTTGCCCTTGTGAGCGTTTCCCCTTCTTGCCATTAGCGTTGAACTTTCGTTTAGGCATGACTTTTTGCATAGCTTCTTCCCAATTGCGTGTCGTAACCCAGTGCACAAGGATGTCGAAAACCTGGCTGCCTCAAATCAGAGTTCAACACCTGTAACTATCCACTTACTTGGTTCACGGTCAGGACTTTACGAGTGGGCATATCCGCCAAGTATCGCCCTATCGGCAGTCTCGCGCTCCGAACATTGAGATCCTGAGCTTTATTAGCGCATAGATTCTAACCTCCAACGTTAGTTTCTTCCCTCCAGGATAGAGTAATAGAGTGGAACCCACTTTATACCTATTCCGATCGACAATTCCACCGATCACATATGTCTCTCCCTCTTTCAGTTCGAGTATCTCGTCCTCTGCGTCCGCTGTGAGGTACACAACTGATTCTCGAGGACATGCGGATCGGACCTGAGGAGTTGGGTCTGGTTTGGCAGCACGCCGCTGTTTGAGACGAGCCGAAGGAACAGGTGGCGACGTTGCTTCGGGACCAGCGATAGTAGGTTCTGAGCTCGTTGCTTGGTCTGGACCTGGAGCAGTTTTTGGTTCAAGTTCTGTTGGTGCCTGTTCCGGTTGTATATCTGGTGTTTCCACGGGCTCTTCAGCTATGTGAGGCAAGCTTTTGGGCGGTTCTTGAGTTAATGTTGGCGGTGGATTCCATAAACCGTCGATATCCCCTTCCCACCATTCTGTATATTTCCAGCGCCGGTACGATGCATCGTTTGTATCATCCAGCTGTTTTCGAGAACGTCCATTGAGACCAGTAAATAAGAGATTAGAAAATGGTGTCCTGGTGCGCCGGTGTGAGGCATACGTATACGCCAACTGACTGCATAGACTTCCTACTTCCTACACTAATGTTAGAGCATGGGCATAACCCAGAGAGAACGACCACATTCACCTTTTCGGACATCTTTTCATCAAACCCGAGGTCAATAACAATTCGTGCATTGAATGGGCGCACGGGACCTTGACCCTCCCTTGACACTCTCCGTTTCTTCGCATCAGAGGGACCGGGATCCTCCCCTGCTGCTATACGCTCTTCACGCTCTTTCCGCTTAGTTGCTTTTTGTTCCTTTTCGCGAGCTCGTCGTTCTAGTTTGAGCTGTGCGAGGCGCTCGGCCCTGGCCAGTCGTTTCTGAGCGGATTTGGAGAGAGTGGGTGCCGATTCGGACCCGGTAGGCGGCTCAGAGGCGACTCGATCAACTGGCTGTTCAATAGTTACAGGCGGTGTCGGCTGCTCGGTGCCAGACATGGTGGAAAGTAAAATAAAAAATAGGGACGGGATGACCTAACCGGGTGGAAATGAAGAAGCGCGAAGAGGAAGGAGCGCGATTGGCAATCGATAGACTGGCCTCGAAGATCAACCTCATGGTCACGCTGGGACATATGGTACTACCAAGCGTCTCGCGACGGGCGATTATCCGTTTCCTTCCGACTATAGTACTTGCCATAATATGCCTCATTGCCCTTTCCCTTCTCGAGTTTGCGACCATCGAGCCCATAGACGCCTCCTCACACCCACACTCCAAGATGGCTAGCGCTGCTGCCGCTCTCAAGTACATCGTCGTGCCCGCTCGCGCACCGCACACGGCTACTATCATCTTTTCACATGGACTCGGAGATACAGGAGATGGCTGGAAACCGGTTGCGACCATGCTTGCAAGCCAGTTCCCGTATGTAAAATGGGTCCTCCCTCACGCACCAGTTATACCGATTACCGTAAGTTCGAACATGATCTACCTAGTCGCAGTGTGCTCAGGGATATGTATAGATCAATGGCGGAATGGAGATGCCTGGTTGGTAAGCATGTGTTCTTAGGCTGTCGAACATTAACACCAACTCAACCGTTTTTTCTAGGTTTGACCTGTATTCTCTGGGCAAAACCGACGACAAGGAGGACGAAGAGGGTCTACTAAGGTCATCTGGCCTTATTAACCAGTTGGTTGGAGCCGAAAACGCAGCTGGGATTCCTAACGAGCGAAGTAGGTTCTAGGTTGCAGTTCATCTCAGCGGCGCTATTTACCAAATATTCATTTTAAGTTGTTATCGGAGGATTCAGTCAGGGTGCTGCGCTATCTTTAGTCCACGGTCTGACGTCCGAGAAAAAGTACGCTGGTCTCGCTATTCTTTCTGGCTGGTTCCCGATGCGCAAAAGGCTTCAAACGGTGCGCCGATACCCCCCTCCTTATATATGTAATTAAGCTGAACATTTACTATAGCTACTGAGCCCAAGTGCCACGTCTACGTCCATCTTCTGGGGCCATGGGACAGCCGACCCCGTAGTGCCCTTCAAGTTCGGTCAGATGAGCGCAGAGCACATGCAGGGTAACCTCGGCTTTACGAATCTTCAGTTCAATTCGTACAGAGGTATGGCCCACTCTGCGGACCAACAAGAGATTGCGGACCTGGGTGCATGGTTGAAGAAAGTTATCCCTCCCTCGTAATTGGACAATTTATATTGTTGTTTTGGTTAACAGACTGTATCGATTATAGCATGGCAGCATGGTTAACTGGATCGGATTCGCTACATATCTGCGTGTGCTATAGGACATCTTTTAGGTTGGTTTGGCCCGAGCCTCGCTCGAGTAGCTTTGGTTGGTTAGGTGCTGGTTTCCATCCAATCTATCGTGCATGGCTTCAGTGCTGTCGATAGAGTTGTGATAGATTCATGTCTTACCATGTAGATGATTTGGAAGGTAGCTGGTACGGATCCATCTTCTTCACCGTGCAGAGCTACAAACGTGGTGACAGGTCCATGGGTTCCTGCTAAATTTAACCCCGCATGGCCTCACCTTTGTAGATTGCATCCGCTGCAATCAGAGTGTCGCGCTTTATGAATGTGTTCCTAGGGCCCTGTCAGTATAGCTACGATGCTGTCAGATGTGGAGCACAATTCACCTGCTAACAATTGCGTTGCTTTCACCCATATCTCTTAGATCTTCCATTAGCTCCCAAATGGATGGGTAGGATATCCGAACATCGTCTGTATCCACCGTGAGCAGAGTGAATCCTGCACGACCCATGAGATTTGATACATCGCGGGTGTCTATGGTCGGCAAAGTTGATTAAGCCTGTAAATTGGCCTCAATCAAGGCGAGCGCACCAGTCATTGGGGAAACTCGGGGTGAAATTCCACCTTCCCGTTCGACCTGAGCTAATTGTAGACTCGTCCTAAAAATACTCAGAATGCACACTTAGACTCGAATTCAACCGCATACAACATACCTTAATTCAAAGAGTGTATCGCCCCCAAACATTGCTCCAAGGAAGACACCATCCGGTTGAAGGGCCTCTCGTATTTGAATGAGAGCACCTGGGAGGTCGTTTACCCAATGGAGCCCAAGGCAGGACATCACTGCATCTTGTGAATTGGGAAGAATGACATTGAGGAGGTTTTCCTCGTCGATATGGAGTCGAACGGGCGGCAAGGGGAATTCAGAGTCTGGGTCACGGTTCAAGGACTGTACTGTGCAGCTAGTGATAACTATATGTTGATTTTCAGCAAACTAGAGGGCACCTACAGCTCAGATCTAGCATGGTAACTCTATCTGTAATGTCCGAGTCAAGCAGCTTGGTGAAATGACCGGATCCTGCGCCGAGGTCGAGGATATGGGGGAAACGCCGTTTGATGTCCTACTAGGAGTACATCA
>WSTI01000031.1:7045-21655 GCA_019616915.1 Ceratobasidium sp. 423
ATGGGCTTCTTGAGCACGATTCCTCTGCTCCATGGCGGCTTCCCATTCACCGTCTCTTCCCAGTCCAGGGATCATATGAATGGGGACATCTGCATTCGCCTGAAGGGCATTATTGAGCAAGTCGACGACATGAGCCGCCAGTGGCTCTATTGCTAGGGCCTAAAAACACGTAAACATCTTCAACACTTGAACATGTGCCTATACATACCTCGTGGTAGCGTGTTATGGCGTCTTCCAGTTCGAATAGTAGGTGGTGGGTTATCCCCAGACTCGCTATTGCTATCGTATGTCTCGGCTCTATCTCAAGGACGCGCATATACCCCTCTTTCGCTTCCTGCAACTGCCTGCAAAACATCAATATAGTCCAGCCCGAGAGAGGGAGATCTGATACGACATACCCCATCTTACGGAACGCATGCGCCTGATTCACATACAATGTCGCCCACATGGTTTGGGATCCTCGAACTTCTTTAGCTCGGGATACCGCATTCGAAAAATGCTTCAGAGCCTCGTCATATCTGGATAAAACACTCAGAATGATGGAAAATGGGATTAAATTACGTCCACTACTCACTTGCGGTTTTCATACGCCACGACCCCTAGTTCATTAAACAGGATAGGGTCAGAATCGCACAAGGCTGCGGAGGCTGCCAGGTGAGATTCGGCAAGCTGCATATTTGAGAGCTGAATGTGCTCCATTCCGATGAATAGTTGAGGAAGGTGAGATCTACGGCGCGAGTAAGGCATAAGCGTTCAGCCGAGACTGCGAATGGCTGGATGAATCGCACCCGGGGAAGAGTCGAGCGCTGGTTGAATATGCGACGATCGCTTGGTCGTGTTCGCCTTCGTATGCAAAGGCATGAGCAAAGGCAATCCAGGCGGGTCCAAATCGGGGGTCCATTAGTGACGTTTTCCTTTCGAGGTGTGAGTCATGGACACATCAACAAAACACAATAACTTACGAGAAGTACTTCTTGGCCTCTCCGAACCTCTTCACAGCCAAATACCACAGCCCGACCGCGTACCAGCTGCTCGGAGAATCTGGCTCGTGGGCGACGAGCTCATGGGCGAGTAAGAATAGCCGGCTATGAAGATGAGGCAAGGCGGTCATACATGCAAGGTGAAGGGGGAGGGTCGAAGGGTGCACTGCCTCTAGGTCTAGGATTCTACAATATATGTTAGGGAGTCATACAACTAGCCTTGAAGGTGAACGTACCGAGAGGTAATAGCAAAACAGTCTGCCCAACGATACTCGGCATAAAGAGAATCGGCATGCCCAAACATAACGTCGGGGTTTTCCGCCAGGTTATACTCCTCCATAAGCTTCTTACGAGCTGCATCTATCTCAGTGTGGTGCTTAAACTGAGTCCCAACCGTCAGTCTCTTAAAACTAGGTAAAGTTGATGTCTTTACTCACCTTTTTCAGTCGGGTAGTGTACATCAATTTGACAAACTCAGCCTGCTCCTGGGCTTGTTCCCGGTACGCCAGTCCCTCAATGAGTGTCCATTCTGCCATTCTATCCTCAACATCGTGGCTAGCCGTCGTAATGACAACGAACCTTCGTCAATGCCCATCATCTCCCCACCGACTAGTAGTTCGAATGCTTCATAGCATTTGACATCTAATGCAAGCGCCTCGAGCAGGCATTCCTTTGCCCGATCGGCACGGTTGAGGCGGAGCATAAGTAGACCTCGCAAATAGCACATTGACGCCTCGACCTTGATTCCACCATCCGAATTTGGTATTTTCGAGCCAGAATTGGCTAGAATATCCGTTAGAGGATGAGGGCGACTCAAAGCATGCATACTTACAAGACCCAGCAAACGGATTCGAGTCACCCAACATCTCCATAGCTTCAGTCCAGTTCCCAGATTTCACCTAGCTAATATTAGTAAATTTCTCTCGCTAAATGGGTGCAGGTCCTCACTTGACATTGTGCCGCCAAGTACCGACAAGCAACACTCACGTCCACCAGCCTCGAAACACCCTCCCCCTGAATCATGTCAAGAGGCTGCTCCCCTGTGCCCTTGGTCCGGGTGGCAGTCGCAGAGAAGTTAAAAGGCCGGGTGAGGAGACGTTCGGCTCGAGAGTACTGGTTTGTCAGAAAGTGCGTTTGTGCGAGCCAAAATGCATCGTTTGGATCGCCTGGTGGCTGGTTTCGTTAGGGTTCGTACAATCAAGCGGGCAACTTACCTGTCCATGTTAAGACTTTGTCTCCCCAAAATATAGCAGTATCATATAAATGCTGCATCATGGCATCGTGCCTCCACATCCGGAGCTTGTCCACAATAGTCCAGTCGTCGGGGTCGTCCTCATCGTCGCCAAATGTGGTGTCATCTTCTCCATCATTAGCCAAGGGATGTCGACCAAGGCTAGTAAAGTCGCGGCGGATACGAGTGGTCCTAGGAGATGCGCTCAAAGTCGACGCGTTTGCGTCCAAATGGTGACGCGTAGGCGGGGTTGGAGACGCAGCCAATAGAGAATTTACGAGCCCATGTGGCCCCATGGATATAGACGTTGACAGTGAGCCTCTGGCCCCACTCCCAGACGGGAGCGGGCGTATTGTGTATACATTCCGTGTTGGAGGTGTCGACATGGTTCACCATATACATATGCATGTTTACGATTGTTTACTTGGCTTTGGATTTCATTACCTGAGGTTCATGCACGCGAGTCGGGATAATATTTATTTTCCCCATAACTAGTACTACAGCAATAGACAAGAAATGCGGTTCTGTCCTTGTATAACTTGGATCATTTAATCAGACTTCTTGTTCGAGACCTGTCCGGTCGCCTTGTTCAACTCGGTTGCAAGGCGATCGTACTCTTCGGCTTGTTGCCTCGCTTGTTTCTTCAAAGTTTCTGCGGAAATGACAAGTGTAAGTACAATACCTGGTGAGGACTGAGCCTAATGAACTTTCTGCCTACCAAAATCACGGGCTTGAGCCTCACTCGCAGCAAGCTTCTCCTTCAACTCTGCGATCTCGGTAGCCTGGTCCTTGGTAAGAGGCTTGCCATCGGTTTTCTAAACAAGACTAAGTCAAAATGGCCAAAGTCACCGAACCAGATAACGCACCTTCTTGAGCTCGGCGTACTGCTCTTGGGCGTGGATAAGATCGAGAAGGATATAATACGTGCGAGTAAGGATAAGCGAGAGGAACAACGTGAACCCAGTAAGGTACATGTTGCGTTGGGTACTGAAATTACATGCCATGAGTCAAAATGACGACACCATGAATACGACAATAACTCACTAGAACTTCTTGGCCGCATAATTCGTCTCTGTTCGTACATCCGTAGCACCCGCAGCCTGTTTCGCCTGTTGCCCCTCTGCAGATACACGCATCATTCGTTGCAGAGCGTCTATATTTGGGGGTTAGAATGCAACTCCACGTCATCCACTTGGGCTAAGACGGACCAAAGAATAATAACGCTATAAATCTGTTGATAGGGTTTAGGGGCAACATGCATTATGCAGGGATCAGACTCACATGAATGATATCTTGAGCGCATATGCAATCTTCGCCACAATAACGCTGGTGCTTAAGAACCTGAACAGCTTTTGCCTCGCAGTAAATGGCAATGGCATGACAAGCAAGCAGAACGTCACCATCTACAATCATAGCATAAGTACTACCCCCCATCCAAAATCTTCCAACCCACCTCGGCGGCAAGAAGCAAGAATGTAAGACTATATGCATCTCAGCCAATACCAACTAGGATTCAAGTCAATCACAACCTACGTGTAGTAAATCGTCATTCTGAATAGGACGAGCTTGGTAGTGGTGGTTGATAGTGATAGATCCACTGGGTACGTGTCCGCAATACACCTGACGTCACACAGCCGCCAGGGACCACTCAACCGCTCGGCGCTTAGCACCCAGCCATGCGGATCCGGACCATCCACAAGTCTGTGCCTTTACTCGTTTCTAAACCGCATATCCTTCCCGCGCTCGAATCAGCTGGAATCAGAACGACGCATGATGTGCTGTTTACGCCTCTTCCTGACTTGTTAACTCGTCTATCCGATGCGCAAGATATTTTGACCACGGATATTATTCAGTTGCAGGATGAGATCGCATTAGCGTGCGCAGTTCCCGGTGCCCGGGGAGACGAGCTCCTTGAGAAAGAGGAATCGGTAATTGAAATGATGAAGCCGCATACATTTACCGCGCTCGGCGTCGAGTCAGTTGATCAACTCTTGGGAGAAACGCTTTATGGCCCACATGTAGTTGAGATATCCGGCACGGGGGGAAGCGGGAAATCAGTAAGTCAAGTTCCAATGCATGAGGCCCAAGCCTAACGTGCCTCAAAGACAATCGCCATGCAAGTCATCCTACGAAGACTAGCCCACGATATGGACGCAAGTGCACTCTGGATCGACTGCTCAGGCGACTTTTCAGGAGAACAAGCAAAGAGAATGTGCCAGACTTTCGGACTAGACGTACGTCCCGCCCCACCCGCAAGCCACTCAATCTGACCACAAATCAGGAAACCACAACTACGACTGTCCTATCTCGTCTTCAAGTCATCATCTCTTTCGAATTCGACGAGTTCCAAAATGCGTTAGATAGTATTGAGGCTTCGCTTTCTGTTCGTACTTCCTTGCTCTGTTATTGGTAACTGACTCGGGTTGACAGGAAACCCCTGACGTCTCACTCCGATACATAACAATCGACCCAATCACGCCTCTTCTTGCTGGACAAATAACAGGTTCCTCGAGTCAGGGACACGCAGCCATGACGAGCGTCATGAGACAACTCGCGAGGATGGCGGAAGATCACAAGTTGACTGTCTTAGTAGGTCCTTTACCCAAGTCCCATAAACCCAATTCTCCCCTTACCTTATACCAATTGATCTCCTTACTATATGGACAGGTACTAAACAAAACAGCCAACTCACCCACCCGAAACCCGCTCTCTTCCTTCCCCAAAACAACCTCAAAACCAGCCCTAGGACCGACATTTACATTCCTATCCCACGCGACAATCTGGCTCAGCACCGCCGACGCGACATTTGGAAAGCGACATGGGCAAGGACAAACGCATATACTCGAGGTTTTCAGGTCCCGCGTTGGGGTGCGTTCTTCGTTTCGTTTTAGTACTTGAGCTAACGTCATTCATAGCCTACAAACCGCTGGTGTACGTTTGACTTACAAGACGGAACAGCTGTACCATCGTCTTAATATATATATATTGCTGCTGCATGATAATTCAACGTGTATTTGTTCATAACCGTCAAGGCCGTCTCAATGTAAATTTACACAATAAAGGGGGTGGATGGGGTGGGGACCGACAACCTGGAACAGTGGGATGGGAAGGATGGGATAGATTAAAGAAAGAAAGCAAAACCAACAAGGAAATCATACAGACAACCAGAGCCGTCCGTGCAAAACATCACAGGGAACACTGGTCCAGTCGAGGACAGTGCCCACCTGCTAGAAAACAAAATACTCTTGGACCTCTTGCAAAACCGCTCGAGGCCCGTACCCAAACGGGTACTCGTACTCGGCTTCTGCGTCCCACGTCCACTCTACCTCGACTTCGGTCGTGGGCCTTTTCACCCTGGCACCAGCCTTGGCAGCGTGTTCCGCCTCTTCACGAGTTGGGAACTTGGACTTGATCTTCTTCTCGCTGCACTTGCCGCATCCCTTTGGCTTATCCTCCTTGAGCTTATCCTTCTTTACAATCCGCTCGGAACGAAAGGACTTGCCAGTGTCCTTGGATGTGTGCCATTTGTCACGTCCAGGCCGTGGAGTCTCCCCCTTTCCTCCGCGTTTGCATGTTCCTTTGCCCTTGCCTTTGACATCTTCCTTTCCTTTACCCTTGACGTCTTCCTTTTCGTCGCCCCAGAGACTCTCGACCCCGCGCTTGAGACTGGCAAATTGGCGCTGCGCGGTACGACGAGCGGTAGCATGACGTCCACGCAACTCATTCGACGCCTGCTTCACATGTTCGGCGGTATCAATGCCACTGGCAGCCTTGATTGCTTCGTTTGCACGATTGACAGCTTCGAGAATTGCGGCGTCCGACTTGCGCAGGGTCGTGCGGAAGTTCAGGCCCAAAACACGTTCGACAGTAACACTGAATTCCTCCACGACCTCTTGGATAACATGAGCCTTGGCAGTCGAAGACGAGGAAGCGGAGGATGTAGCCGTGGAAGTAGAAGCAGTCGTAGTCGACAAGCTCGTGCCCGCGATCGGGATAGTAGACAAAGACGTAGTCTCGGCTTTGCTAACCGACACGGGTACAGTCGAACACGATTCGTTGTCCGGTGCACGAACAGACAGGTCGGTCTGTTGGGATTTGACAGAAAGGGAAGTAGTGCTCGAGGGCCGGGCAGAGAGTGAAGTGTGTTGAGACTTGACCGCCAACGATGTACCGGTGGAAGACTTGACCGCGAGGGAAGTGTGAGGCGATTTAAGGGCCAACGAGGTCTCGGCAACTGAAACGGGGTCGAGGGTGTGGACTGTGGAGGATGGGGTTGCAACGCTCGTGGCCGCGAGGGTGGTGGCTTTGGCTGTAGGAGTGGGGGCTTGACGGGAAGATTGGATCAGGTGGCCAGTTCCCAGGACAAGGGATAAAACGACGGCAAGCGCGCTATATGAAGAATTAGTAGAAATCTGCGAATAAACCTGCGAACCTACCACGCAGCCGTGAGACCTGGTCCCATGCTGGCATTGAGCTTCCTGAGAAGCTCGGCGCGTTCGTGGCCGACAAGACGATCCAGTGGTTGGCGCTTGCGAGCCACGAGCTTAGGTGGCCTTTCGTCGAGCTTAGGAACCAACGTGTTGTCAAGAGGACGGTCGCTCATGTCGTCCGAGTCAAATGATTCGAGCGACTGGTTGTCCAAGTCGAGATCTTGGGTACGAACATCCGAGTCAAATGGTTTGTCATCGCGTTCGAGTTCGTTGGCAACATCTACCGCAGTCTGAGTTGTGGCAACCGAGTCGCGTTCGAAAGTGAATAAATTAGACAATTGGCGGGTAAGCTCGGTTATATCAACCGAAGTTTCGTCTGGACGGTCTTGTTCGTCAAAGAGTACCACGGGGCGGGATTCGCTCAGCACAATGGGAATGAGGATAGAGTGCTTGTGGATCGAGGGGACGGTGGATTCGTGGGCATCGCTAGTAAATACGACTAGAATAGAAGGCGTTCCATCGACCGATTGGGTCTGTGCAATGTTAGCAAGCACTGGGAAATGATTGAAAGGACTTACCAATGGGTTGATTGTATGGTCCCGTACAAGCACCACGATTTCCTTTTCTGGGACGAGCGGGTTCTCGATGCGGTTCGGGAGTTCAGAAAGACTCCCAAACTGGTAATATTCGGCGCGAACGACAGAAGCGCGTGCGGCAATGGAAATGGCACGCAAAACATCTTTGACAACGGCCGAGCGCTGGGCAATGGATGGATAAGCGCCGGCGATGGAGACAACCGCGGTGGGATTGGCAGCGAGCACGGCATCGGAGAACGACAAATCTGCGTTGACGGTTGAATCCGAGCGTTCGAGGGGGTCAGGCAAGATCAGTTCGAGCTCGCGTCTTGGCTCGCTGCCATCGTCCGACTGAAACGCATCATAGGTGGGGCGCACAGACCGCTCGCTCTCGCCATCGCTCTCAAACGGATTCAGGGGGGCATGGACAGATGCATACACAGAGGCCGACGATGCAGTCATGCCCTCGGCCGTCGTCCACGCCTCCTCGCTTCCATCGTTAATTTGCCCTACTACACTCAGAGCCTGGGCTTCACGCCCATCGTCAGACACATCGTCTGCATGCGCAGAGCTCAGATCCGTCCAGTCACCAGACCCAATGCTCGATGTATCAGACACATCTTCGAGTTCAGAGAGCGAGCGCGGGGGGCTCATCGTCGTCATTGTCAGCAAGTCGTGGTCAGGAGTGATCCCCAACTGGGGCGTTTTTCGGATATATCTACCCTCCGACAGGACCCCGGTCACCCCTCCGAGCCCAGATAATAATGCCAATCTCCTTGTGACTCTTCGTCATTGTGCACTCGAACACGCATCCTCCACGTATCGATTTCGTCGTGACTGCGCGCAAAACGCAACGTGTAGGCCGCGTCAGCGGACAAGTGCTCGCACGAGTCATTCGGACCCGAGCGGTGTTCGGGGTCCTTGTGTGCATACACCCGCCTGATCCACCCCACTTGGACTTTATCCCTTATCTAGTTCTCATAGTCGAGTTAATACCATGCTCATTAATCGAGCACAACCCCTTATCTCCACTTCCGGATCCTTCCCCCGCGCCATATGCATTTCCACCCGCCCCAAGAGCACAGCAACCCAAAATAGATCGTGTACATCAGTCTCTGTGAGAAATTACGATGATCAACCCAATCTGCCCCTATGTTCCATGCCCTAGCACACGCCCCTATGGGATCGTCGGACCGCGTTGTACGTCGTGTGTATCGCGCCGCACTTGTCTGTACCGCTCCGAGGTACAGCGGCGTTGGGGAAACCCAGAACGGGAAGGGTACTCGCGCCCAAATAAATGGCCCCAATTCCCGGGTGGCTATAGCCGGAATCAGGTGGCGCGTCCGACCCGCCCTGGCTCGGTAAACGTATTCCTCGTCGTACTGCGGGTAGAAGAAATTTTGCACTACGTGGTCACGGAACGCAAGCCAAGTTGCACATTTTACTCTCTTTCCCACCTCACGGGTCCTCCGTTAGTGCAAAGCGCCTAGCCCCTACCATGTGACATCATTCTAGACTCTAATATCTTCGCAATTCAGTCAATAGACTATGCAAACTTTCTGCATTGCACAATCTAGACCCACCAAAACGAGTAATTAAATGAACAACATAATATACACAGCAAAGAAAAGTCCGCTCCAAAATCCCAAGTTAAACGTTCGTTGTCGATTCGCAGAACTCTTTTCTGGTCCACCAAGGATAACACTCTGCATCGGCATAGGCTGGGTAGTCGCCGACCCGTTCGCGTCGGTAACAACCACGACGGGCGCGTGGGCGCTTGGGAGGGGTGTGGTGTACGTGAGGAGCGCGGAGTAGGTGCTTGCGCCCAGACCTGATGAGGCGGGTTCGCCGAGGGTGGGCACAGAATATTCGAATGTGGATGTTGAGGCAGGGCTGGTTGCGGTACCACTGAGGCTGGGTGTTGTAGTTGAGCCCGACTGGGTAGGGGAAGGAGTAGGAGAGAAAAGGTAGGGAGGTGTGGTATATGTCGGAGTGGGTAATACATAGTTGGGCAGGGTAGTTGCAAAGGTCGCACTCTCGACCGACAAACTCTGAGAAACTGTCTCTTCCGTATCAAGCACTACGTCGGGCGATACCGAATACAATCCAATCTTTGGTGGTTCTTTAGTGTCGATTCCGTAGCTGCCAATCAACATCGAATGAGAGCTTGAATAACTCAAAGTGGAGGGGATCCACGCACCTAAAAATAGAATAGACGTTTCGTAAAAACGGGGTGCCAAGTTGCCAGTCGACACCATCGTTATTGGGCGCCGTAGCGCGTGGCCAAGCAAGACACATATTGGCCGGGTTAAGAACTCGTGCAAAAATATAGTCGTGCGGCTGGAGGGTGTAGTTTCGGGAGCTGCCTCGAACGTTGGTCTCACATCATCTAGCAGCAGTCAATGGACGCACCCAAAGGTGAAGCTCATGCTTAGTGTAGTATCGCACGGTATCGCATATTGTCCATCTCCCACAAGCCGACTAGCTGGAATCTGACTGAACAATTTGGCAACCTAACACGTTCTAGATTGATATCGATGTGAGCCAAGAAAGCCAAGCGCACTTACGTCCGCAGCCGGTCCATAAATCCCGTTTGCGCCCCTAAGAAACCAAGACCATGAGTGCTGCTCAGCCTCAATAAGCGCGGAACTCACACGTCGAATAATGCCAAAGGTTGGGGCCCCGTTATGTTAGGATAAGTAGAGTTGAGCGTTATGTTTACTCCATTTACCTGTAGTAATCTTGTTAGTTTGGTTGGTTGGTGGTTAAAGGAAAGACGAACCGCCGCGCCGGACAAATGTATCGCCCACTGCAAATAAATCGATGAATTGTCATTGGGTAGAGTTGGAAACGGGGCCACATCGTGCCATGAAATAAGAGACTGATTCTTGACCACATCAGCATCAATTGCGCCTGCAAAGTGTCAGTCGTGGGAGGCGTTGGGTGAGAAAGCCAAGCGTACCAAGACTCAGTGTCCCCGTATCATCTTTCCTTAGGCTAAGGCCAAACATGGGGTACAACAGTAAGCCTTGTTGGGCTAGCCGTGCAACTGGGGGAACCGCTATATTTAGGAGTTTAATTATGGAGTCGAGGTGAATGCAAAGTGAAGGCAACTCGCCTCCTGGGACAGATTTCCCAATCTGTGACAGCCTCGGGAACCCTAGTCCGAGGACACCACTAGGCTCATGGTCTCCCGCCGCCAATGTGACGTTGGTATCATTTACGAGACCTATTACGCCAACATTGTCAGAAAAAAGGCCCCGGAGCTGGTTACTAGGACATACCGAATACTTGCCCTGTAAGATTAAACCCTCCAACACCCATCCTCTCGCTCGCAACCAACCCAGTTGCCCTCGTACCATCCGCAAACCCGATCTTAAACGCAGTCTGATTGTTGTTGATCGACGCAAAGGTCGGACTGGCAAGATGATCCGGGTAGGTAGGGAGTCCTTTACACTCGGACGTATGACAGGATGAAGAGACGACCCAGGTGTCCGCTGAGCCCGTGTCGAGGGAGAGGAGAAAGCTGTACTGTCCTATGGTAGTCAAGGCGTTGTACGACCTATCCAACCCGCTCAGGCTGAATCCAAAGGCGTTGGAATGTGGTTACTCACTGAGCAGCATACTTTAGATACTCCACCGTCGCGTTTCCTCGCTTGGTTAACCTCTCTTCACCACGAGGCCTGACGACCAACTCTAGCTTGGAACTCCCAGCCTCGACTGCCCACAACCAGCTCGAAAGCAGGCCAAAAAGAATCAAAGCAAAAGCCATTTTTAGCGCAAGTCTAGTGCAGTCTCGACATGTAAGTGTAAGGTGTCGGCTTCCTTGTGTCAGCTGACTCCTCCCCTTTCAAAGGGGTAAGGTCACGAATCTTGAGGCGGTGTGTATGGTATTCTGGAGACGATAGATTGGATGAACCATGTCATTATGTTCTGGCGCTTAAGCCGGCACGGCTCGGCTTCGGCGATGATCACCTTTGAATTTGCCTTTTAGTACGCTGCGGAGATGCACGAAAGCTTTCCTCCACAGTCTTGGGCGGGGTAATTGAAGACTGGTTTGACAAGCTCCGGTACAAACAACATGGTTCCCAACAATTATATTTCGACAACAGTACAGAAACACTAAACGGACAGAAACCGAGGGCGAGGTATTCGCCCACAAGGAGAGGAAGGTATCACGTCGAGACAAGGAGCGAAGTAGACCGAGACGTCCACAGAACATAGTCAGACGAATAAATCTTACAGAGAGAGTCGAGACAATAGAAATGAAAGAAGGACGGAGAGATAAAAATCCAAAAGTAAGGCGGTAACGAATTGGGGAAACGAATGTCGTGGAAGGTCGTGAGGAGTTTCAGCGCCTGGTGAACATTTTGTTGAGCAAAGCGAGGACTTTGGGGACATTCAGTTGGACATATTCGAGATCGAGGAGATGTTTGTTGTCTTTTTGCTGTGGGGAAAATAAGTATCAAGGTAGACAGCCTAGCAGGATACTCACCTTTTCCAGCAAATCGTCAATCTTCAAGTCCATCTCAAGAATAGCCTTGTCCCGGCCCTTGTAATGCAATGCAATAATGAAAGTACCAGGCGTGGGCGAGGAAATATTAAAATAGATGTTTGGTCGGCTAAACGTAACAGCAGTCAGCCCACCCCCGAACAGAAAAATCAAATGTATAAACTCACCGATTCTCGGGAACGTTGCTTTCCACGATGATACTCTCCTTCTCGAGCTGCGCATGCGTGAACCGATAAGGACCCAGAACAGCCGCCTTGGCCGGTTTGCGCTCTTTACCGCCAAACGTAACCACGCCAACCCCAGTCGTACCGCGGTCCTTCTGACTGGTCAGCCGGACGTTCTGGAGGTATGCCTTGTACTGCTCGAGTTGGGAACGCAAATAGTTGTTGTGGTCGCAGATGGTCTTGTACACCGCATCCAACGAGCGAGTTTCCATGAGCACCTTTTCGCGCATATTCCCCAGATGAACCAGTTCGGCAGCAACTTCTTCGCGCATGAGTTTGTAATCATCGTTCTTATCCACAATCCGCAGCTCTTCAAGCTCCCGGAGCATTTCCTTTACTTTGATTCCCTTGCGCACGAGTGTGGCGTCTTTAGTTGTGGCAGCACGCTCGGCGACGGCCGGCAAGTTGATCGAGCGCTTGTCTTGCGCCTGTGGCATCGATCGAAGGAGATGGACAAAGATCGACTTGGCCTCCATGTATAGAATGTCGTTCTGAGTTACGTTGTTTTCCGACATGAGGGCTTGGGCAACGTCTTGGATCGGGGTTTCCCAGCGGCTGAACAACGGCAACTCAACCGTACGGTTCTCTTTTCGGGGGACTTGACTTGGCGCTGGGCCGAGCTCTTCAGCCAGGATGCGAAGATGGTGCTTGTCGCTTGGAGCCTACAATCCGATAAGTCTACAGTGACCCGATCTCGATCGGATACTTACCAAGGTTTCGATGTGTTGCTGCAATAAAGAGTGTGTATTATACATCTCGTTCAGGGTGATGTTGATCTGCAAATCCTTCTTGGAAAGGGCCATATATTGGTCTAGCTACCGAAACGCGCGTTAAATGACTTCGATCATCTCAGGGACGGGACAAAACTTACTTCGAGCGATTCATAGAAATCTCCAACCTCGCATAGGTTATTCAAAAACACATTGATTCGGGCCTTGTTATTCTCCACAAATGGGTTCAGTGTGCTCATGTACGCTTCCTTAGCATAAGACGGCTTATTAGCGAGGTTCTGTAGCATTTTGGCGATCTATTGAGATCATGTCAGCCCCCGAATAGTATTTGTTGATGTGCTCTCTTACCAAAGTAAGGGTTCTTCGTGGATGCTTTGCGGGCACACCTTCGACGAGCATGTACGCTTGAGGTGTAACAATAGCGGGATTGATGAACCGTAAGAAGAAAAATGCTCCAATCAAAGAGCAGATAGCATAGTCGGTCGAATCAGGGTACTTTCGCTGCAATGGATGTGAGTAGCTGCCCAATACAGGCCCACAAAAGACGCACCTTTGTCAAACTCTTGATCTGCTTGCAGATCCACCTGATCCCGTAGGGAACCGTCTCTAGGCTATCGATAATCGTCATGAGAAAACTGTTTGCAATCTCCATGAGCATAGTCAGCCGAGGCGCAATGATTGCCTGAACATCGGGGTTGGCTGCTGCCGCATCCGGTGAAACGCCCCTAGGAAGATGCTCCGGGAGAGTGCCAGTATCCTCCTCGATCTGATTGATCATCTGCTCGTAGACCTGTCGCCAGAGTGAGTCGCGAGAGCAAAGAAAACCATGGTTACGTACCTTTAGTGGGTTGATCTCCAAGTTCAGATCCTTGTGCTCGATTAGGCTGTTGATTCGCTCAGCCAAGACGCCCTTGAGATAGCTCTGGCCGGGGCCTCTTCTGGTGTATGTAGTCATCATGCGAGATACAGGAGTATTGGCTCGGAGGAGCGAGCCGAACTCGGTGGCGGTCTCGAATTGGGCCGACAGAACAGACTATACCAGTGGATGAGGATTAGAAGCCCTCGTTACTAGTGCGCTAATTACCCACCTGGAACATGGTCAAGAGTAAATGCTCTTCCCGACTCTCATATTGATTCCCATATAGAGTAAACATGACAGTCTGAAGTAGTGTGTCTATTTCTGACAAGCTGACAAGTCGACACAGTGAAGCGATGTGCCGTGGCTCAGATTGGAGCAAGAAAAACAAATTCGAATATTGCTTCAGGGACCATCAGTTCTTCAGTCCATAAGATATCTAAGATCGTGGCCTTACAGTTAGTTTACGGTCATCAGGAAAAGCGCCCTCTGTGGGATCATGCTCCTCTAAATGTTGCTCTACCTCGTGTTGCTGCACGGGCTGCGTAAGTGAAAAATTCAGACAAAGGATTCAAGTGTACCCACCTCGTCAAGTGCCATGCGGTTTTGGATTAGCAAGGCGATACGGGAGTCGAGATACCTGACATCTCGCTCTAACACGAAATTCTTCTTAGACTGGGAAGAAATCCGGGACTTGAGATCTCGCAAGCGTTTCTGTGCTGTATGCAAGAAGAACAATTCGTCGTAAGCATCAAATAAACTAAAACGAGCATGCAGGGGGGGATAGCAAGGGGCAGAGTGGCATCAACAACTTGCATCGTGCCGGTCGTCAACCACCGACAAGATGGGTATGGTACGGAGTGCGAGAAAGGTGAGAATTACTTGCCTCGTGCCAGGTCATCCTCGATTTCGACGTCCTGTTCGGCAGCCATGCTGAACAGAGCGGTGACCGAGTAGCGCCCGCCTTGCGTTGTGCGGTTGGTCAGCCGGCGCGCAGACATGCTGGGCGAAGAGGGCTCGGAGGGGTATGAAGACATGGTCGCTATCCCAGGGGGGTAAGGGGGGACTCT
>WSTI01000032.1:0-13190 GCA_019616915.1 Ceratobasidium sp. 423
AACGCGAGAACATAATGATTCTAATGGAATCAGATGGCTTCCCGACTTCTTGTATTCGAAAATAGTGTTAGGTGCAAAATTCAACAAGGGTAGGTTTCATAGAGTAAAGGGCAGATGCTTGTGGCTATGTGTGGAGTCAAATACAGCGAGCAAGAACGAGTGATGTCGCATTTACTGGTCTACTCGCGAGGACTTCTTAAGCTTCCCACTGCAGGCCCAGTGCAGGGGGAAAGGTCGGAGTCAAAAACCACTCAAGGCAGTCAGATAACCCAAAGAGAGCGGAAAAATTAAATTGAGCGTTGACCCTTTAAACTTAAGTGGAGAAAAAAACACTCGTGTGGTGGGTACCGAGGGTCCTAGAACGAATCGTCGATAACTATCCGGTCTTAGTGTAGCAAGGACTGAGTACCGTATCAATGTGAAAGCTGCCCGAGCAAACGGATGCCGTGGGTAATCTGGCAAGCTTGTCGATCATGATCACCAGCTAATCTAGATCTTGAGCCAAATTAACCGTATAACCTGCTAGATTTATCATTTATTGGCACGACCTAGCTGCAGGTTCACCCGGCTTAGATACTAAAGATCGAAAGTCTGAAACACCATGAAATAGCCTAGGATCCAAAGCACGTGATAAATAACGCGTCACTCCACTGTCAATCCTTTTCGTTCACTTACAACCAACAAGGCACAAACCGACGCGGTAGATCCATCACAGTGAAGTCAACTCAATAACGGTGACAGCGTACACATCGAGCTGTTTTGCCATGGCGGTTGCACCTTTGCAACCAATCGTCGTTCCTCCCGTCGTCGCTGGGCCTTTTGAGTGCTTTGGTGATGGCCTGCTCTACGGGGGAATCAAGTGCGAACACCCAAAGTTACTAAAAGACCTACTTATTCCAACAAAGTCCTCAAAGTCATCCTCGATCAAAGATAAGGATCGCCCTAGGATGTGGTGGAGAGGTGCGCCACGTTTGGGTTACCAGAGAATATTGCGCTAACGCAACAATGTACCCTTACTTTTCGCCATAGCTCAGTGTCTCCACTATGGACTTCCATCACCGCCATACTCGACTATCAATGCCTATCGTGCTTGCCTCGAGAGAGCCCTCAGACGAAGCGGCGGCCTCAAACGGCCACAGCAATTAATCGACTTGGAAACGGAGCAAAATGCCGCATTCAAACGTCTTAATCCCGAAGCTCGTGGTGGACCTTCTGCCAACTTGCAACAACTTCAAGGTGAGACGACACTGAATCACCCTAGTCCCAAGTACTCACCTAATATGGCCATTGAATAGCTACTAAGGTATGGGAACCCTCTAGAATGCGTGTCCAAACGAACTTGAGCTCGGAGTTTCAGCCCACAGCTTCAAGAAAGCGCAAAGCAGACACAGCGATTCGCCCATATGACCCTAACGCCAGTCAACCGTCCAACGGCGAATTCATTATTCCGGTGTCTATGAAAAAGGCGCGCGTCAACGCACCCGCACCATCTACCAAGTCACGTAGTCGCTCGCGGATTGAGTTCAGAAATCCTGAAGGGGATCGGAGTGTCCGGAAGGGTGTCTCTGGAGGGTCCAGTGGCAAGTATGAACTCGATCGAAAGTAAGCCTGCGTTTTGCTTCCACCTCATTCCGAGACCAACGCCTGCAAATTACTTTATAGCTTTGGGCCTAGTTCAAGATCTGGCGAGAAGTCTAAACTCTATGTCACGATGCTCGAATCTGGATGGTTTCAAGCCGCTCTATTCCTCCCAGGTTTCTTCGAGTGTCTCATTCGCCCGAGAGCAAATGCCAATATCGCGATTAACGGATACCTTCGTTTTGAGTGGTGTGGATGGAATGAGCATACAGGCGAGGTCGTACCTCCCAGTGTAGGCAACATAGGTTGGCTGAAGATATATAACGCTGAAGGTCGGGTCAAAGGTGCAATACAAACGCCTTTGGGTCGATACCTGATTCAAGGCCGGAGGGTAAAATCTGGCTCCCATATTATTCAAGAAAAATGGGAAGATTACAGCGAGCATACTTACAGCCATGTCGGTGGTTAGGGTGATGTCGCATAATGGTGCCTGGCATCAAGAACATATATCCTATATTGCTGGCGATGCGCTGTTTCGTTCCCGATAATCGGATCTGTAAATACCCGACATTCATCATATACCTCGTAGAAAATGCACATACATGCAATCGTATCATCTACCAAATGCCACAAGCAAAGAAATATTTACTTGCACCTGATTAATTCTTGACCGTGAGGAGTTTGCTGACAGACGTGTGTTCCGTTCGGTAAAGGACATGATATTTTATCATAGCTATGGTTGTAAGGTCATCAGACCATATGTCTAAGGAATTCAAGTGCGTTGGGCACCGGTTTCTTTTTTGATCACGGAGTGCAAGTCCTGTTCTAGAGGTCGTGCGTCATCGGTGTCAATTTATTAACATTAATTTTGGAGGCTACTCACGCATACCCCAAACATGGGACCGTAGATCGAGGAACTCTAAAAAAATGATGTTAATACCCGGCTAGTTGCGCTGCTACGAGAATAGAAACCTCATACCGATATGAAGACCGTCCTGGGAAAACACTAATTAAACATACTCCTGAGAAACGTTATTATCCGTACATACCACAAGTTTCTTTGCTTCTGCTCGTGCCTTCTGTAGGTCCTCTTTGGTGGAAGTACCGTCTGCCAAAGCCTTCAGGTCCTTCTCTACCTCTTCGATGCGTCGCACATGGGAGGACACCTAGGGCAGTGTCGGTAGATCTCCGTCAGTAATTGCGAGCTCCGGAAAAGATAATCATGTTACTTTGCGTGTGCTCGCTTGGAGCTCCTCGATGCTAGCCTGGAGCTGAGCAGACGCTGCTTGGTACTCCTCTAGCAAGTGATAGGATGCATAGGCAGAGGCTAGTGAAAAGCCTAGCAGGAATCCAAAAATCCTTTTAGGGTTAGACAATACAGTCGAGCAACGAGTCAATATAATAATTAGTATTCAGTCTGGTCTGTAACGTACCCTCCACGTAGGCCACCTATCGGTCGCTTGACTTTCACAGGCGCAATTTCTACACCTGGAGGTAACCCTGAGCTAGTGTTAGTCGCTTCTGCGAAATGTGGAGTGTTGGTCGCCAAGCATCGGCGAGTGGGCTGCACAACTATGCGCCGGAGACAAGTACGGGCGATCATTGAGGATCTGAGTAAGTTTGGGCAAGGGATGAATTTGATTAGAAATGGAGTGATGCCAGGCCTAGCAGGCATCAATTTTATGCTTCTCCAACAGGGTTTATGTAATTGCCAAAACAATGTAGATACTATTGACGGAACACATATCAAGCGCATACACGACGCAATAGCAGCAACACATGAGATACTCAGCGACGAGCCTTGCGCTTTACTTGAAGTACATTTACTGGTGCAGGTTGGACTACGCCATCCCGAGGAACCAATGGAGGGTTGTTGTTGGTCAAGCTTTTGTGGATATGAGCATGATAGAACGATGAGTTAGAGTTTTCGGTTTCAGCCCCTTCGGCGGCAGCAACCACACCATCAGATAAAGTCCGAATGGATGATTCAAGGAGCTGGGTAGATCGTATTGCTTTTTCGGGGGTCGAGAACGCATGGTTCATTAGGGACTGCATAATTCGAGTGTGAGTGGGTAGTGGGATGTATTCGTTGGCAATCTTCGAGTCTGGCTTGGGTAAAGTCTCTGATTCCTCGAATACAGCAACAAAGAACGCGGTTACGGCCCCTAAAGCGCATTCTTGACGAAAGCCCATCCGCTCCCAAAACTCCTTAGCGGAAACAGCGGATAGAGCCAGACGCCCGCGCCGGACAAGCTCCGGCTCTGTGTGTGTTGTATTCTTTAGTTGGGCTGGACCGTGCGGAAGCGGCGCAGGGGCATCCTCCTTGGATGCTACTCCAGAGGGTGGTGCGTTTGAAACTGGCTTCTCATTGGTTGCGACTGCGCCACCTTCAGGATTTGAAGTATTTGCTGGAGGATTATCAACATCCACCCGCCGGCGCTTTTTGAGAGGGGATTGTGAAGGAGAATCAAAAGCAGAATGGGAGGACGAGCCCGAACTTTTCGGGGAAGATGCAGAGCGAAGCTTCCGTGTTGGAGTGGTAGGAGATGCTGGCTTGGAGGTTGGCTTTGGTGCTGGGGGAGGTACGTCTGACTCCGAGGTAGTACTTGCTATTTCCCCCAAGAAACGAGCCTTGGGATCGTCGGGAAAGGTAGGGATAAGGTATGCGATCGATTTAGTCTTGGTGGAATCATCACGATGTGAAGAATGGGCCGTGGTATGATCTGTGGGTTTTCCTGAGAGAGGGAATGAGACTGACGGGTCGTCATAAGGATGCCCATAAGACCAAGGAAGTTCCCCCGCCTGTACCAGTTTGAAACTAGATCCCGAAGATAACGTGTGATATGCTTCTATGTCGTTGAACCCGGGGAGAATGTACCACATTTTCGTACCCTTGAAACGCGACTCTAAGAATAGGCCCGACAGGATTAGAAGGTAGCTCGCAATTTCAGCACGTTGCGCTCTTACCTAGCTGACCGCCGCGCACCTCTGCTACATCCCGAGCAACATCCCCAAAAAGACTCCACCACCACCTCACCAAACCAGCGTCATTCAAGACTCGTTTGCTTTTCCATTCCGCCGAGTCGGGAAAGAGGTACTGTGACTGGGCCCGGGCAAACAAGTGTACCCAGACTCTTTGACCACATTCAGCAGGGCGCATATCGGGCCGAACAAAATAATCTATAGTAGCGCGGGCGAGAGTCCGGGCAGGGGACGGAGCAACCTTTGAGAATCCAGTCGTATCGATTTTTCCAATATAGAGAATAGACGACGAAGTTGCCGGAAATAGATACAGAGTCGCTTCAAGTGCGGAACACAGAATACGTGGCGTAATTGTTGCATCTGCTGAGGCGGAGGTATTAGGACCTACGTCCTCGGAGACAAGTAACAGAATATTCTGGGATAGTATTTTGTGGTTTTTGGGTATTTGTGCATAAGGGAAGAGCTCCTGCTCGCGCTGTGGAGAAGACACTAAAGCATGTAGCGTCAAGGTGCGTGACCCAGGGAGTTTGCTTAACTCTGAAGCAACAAAATCCCGAAGAGTTGTAGACATTTGTATGGGTGAGCCGTGCTTATCGTGATATAGTCGTAGAGATTCCTGGATAGTAAGAGTCAAAGTCTCCAACTAGTTCAAGTTCAACCCTGTTTCAAACTTGACCTGGCGCTTATGCACCAAACGCGAGGCATACAAAACCAAACACTATCTTGCAGTTGACCTGTTGCACGTAAATGTATTGAAAATAACCAACAAAATAATGACAGATGTGTAAAGGGGTGCGGAATCAATGACCATGATAAGATGTTGCAGTCGACGAGAACGTATCTACTTGGATGCGGTAGAGTTGGCTTGAGCAATGCATTTCGCTTGTTGCTGGGTGAGGGAATAGATTCAGTACAAGGCAAAGGTCGAGACTAATAGCTAGTATACTCACAGCGTTACAATCTGCGACACTGAAAGTCTTCGACTGGCCAGCGGCGTTGCTCGCGTTTGCGCACTGGTTATTCTGCACATCACATGATCGGACGAGTGCATTCTTGAGGTTATTGAAGCTGCTGTTGCCCTCGACTAGGAACTGATTGCCACTTGCGGTAACCTTAGGTGCGGCCACATTCCCGAGAGTCTCGCTAAAGGTCTGGAGATTACCGTCAGTCGAGCCTCCGTTATTTCCAGTGTTGTTGTCATTGCTACCACCGCTGTTACCACCGCTACTTGACGAAATGTTGGTTTAGAATATACCCGGTGCGTGAGAGTGACTTACTTGGAGGGAGCAGTAGTCGTTGCTGCAGGTGTCGAAGACGAGGTAGTTGTAGCTGCGGCCACGGAAGAGCTCTGATTAGCCGGGGTCGTCGTTGCAGCAGGAGGGTCGGCAGCCGTGGGCGTAGGCGTGGATGTGGGCGTCACGGCGGGCGTAGATGTAGACGTGGGCTTAGGGTCGGAGCTGGCGGTTACAGTAATCGTGACGGGAACTGCTGTGCAGTCAGTGCCGGTGTTAGCGTCGCCAACCGCAGCCGTAATCTCATCTGCTGTTGCATCGAAAACAATCAGATTCTGGCTGATGATACATCCCTGAGCATCATTCGCGTCGCTGAGAATAAAGGAGTTAGCGCTCGTATAACTACAATAGTCAAAATGACTTACTCGCAAGAGTTACCCTTGGCCGTAGCGTCGTTTACATCACCAGGCTTGAAGGTTCCAGTTTGCAAAGCGGCCTGGGGATCACCACCGATGGAAGCGATTTGCTTCGCGAGCTCAAGGACGATAGCCTTGTTCTTTGCTGCCGCACCTTGAGCAGCAGGATCTTGGTGCTGGGTAATGGCCGCAATTTCCGGGTTGACAGGCGTGAAAGAGGTGCATTGGACGGATTCTAGTCCGACCTTGGCAGTATTGCGCTCGAGGGCCCGATACTGCAGTGCGGCAGTCATGCCAGCAATATCTCCGGCTGCCTTGGCATTGGTGAATGCACGGTCAGCCGTGGCGGTTTGCAGACAGTCAGGGTCCTATAATGCGCAAATGAATCATATCACAATGAGTTACTTTATGAGTTGTCAGGTAACTACTTACCGTGATCTTTCCAGCACCAGCAGAGGCTGCGGCGTTCCCCAAAAGTCCAAAGACAGCATCCTGAATATTGTCCGGGTTATTGAGTTTCAACGCAGTGTTGGCGGCACGGAGGATACTCTCGTGAGAATGCTCTTCCTCGGAATTCAGTACAGCCAAATGAATTGCATCAGAAATCATTTACCTTGTGGAACCTCACGAATACGGAGCGCACGACGAATAGGGAGTGCCGCAGAATTGGATGCAAGATAGAGAGCGAGGAGGGCAAGGCTGCGAGTGGAAACCATATTGAATACGCAAGTCGGAGCAAATGTCAAGCAAAGTGCCGGTTTGAAGGAAAGAATGTTTAAAGAAAGAAAGAAAGAAAGACGAAATGAAGTGAAAAAGAAACCAAGAGCCGGTCTTGGAGTAAAGAAGGTGCAAAGGTGGCCTTTTCGCTACGAAGCTGTTGGGCTTATATGATTTCAGTGCAAAAGGAAGTTTTGAAAGGGAGTGTGATGGTTTGAGGTTATTCTGGGTGTCGACTTGTTTCCACGCGAGGGTATCGTGCTGTAACCAAGGTGGGTGCGGCTTCCCGACTAAGATTGGGTATTCTGCCCGTCTGGCGGGTGGTTCTTAGTACCTCCCAACGCTATCGAGTTGCTATTTTGCTCGGAACTCGGACATAATAAGGTCCATCAGGGGATCGCTCACCTTGCCGACGTTGTGCACGAACCTAGAAACACCTAGAAACACCCCGTAAGCGCGACGGTTCCTAAGTGATATGATTATGTAGGGGAATGTCGCCGAAATTACTCCACGCGCTCCTGACGATGGCAAGGATAGTGCATCACGGTCGGGCCGCCGATAAATAATATGCAGTAACAATGGAGGCTGCATTAGTCAGGGAGTTTAATCTAGGCGCCGTCAACTTCATGATGCGGCCACAGCCATCCGTGCAATAGTAGAGTGCGCCCGAGTAGATGCGAAATGAACGAGGATCATCCGTATTGTGTCAAGACAAAGGGCAAAGGGATAAGCAGGGCAAAGAGCAACCGACCTGATCAGAGCCCCGAAGCAGAAGCAGAATTCCGGAAGCACGTGGTACCTACACAATTACACCGCAACAAGCTTACGGTCGTAGGGTTCGTGATCATGATCGTCGCTCTCCACCAATGACGCTGATCGCTGGTGGTCGAAGTGGCTCGGGATCGGGCTCGGGTGAGCTGGGAATTGTGCCATGGAAGGCACCTCTCGCTTCAATGGGGATCAAACGCTAAAACCTATACGCGCTTTCATATTACTGTGCCCATCACCTCATCTGCAACTATACGCATACATCGTAACTGTAATCCCAACCACAATCGTTCTTTTCACTAGTAATATAACTCCCACGCAATAACCCTGGCTATAAGGGATAACTCTTAGGGTTGAAGGGATATCCCGAACACAAAGCAGACTCACGTGGCACATAAAGGTCGACGAATGTATTTCTTCACTATTGGGGGTGATTAGTGCACTGATCTCCTCTGCGCGAGTAACTTACGGTTTCAGTTGGTTCGAAAGATTGGGTATCTGGCCAAGGCGCTTACTATAAATACTATTTCCCGAAACCCATATTCCCGTTGGGTGGCCCTGGTGGCCCCGGTGGTCCTGGCGGTCCTGGCACGCGAGGCGACATTGGTGCCCCCGCCTCGGCCTCTTGCTTTCGCTTCGCTTGCATCTCTGCATGGTATTTCGCCAGTGATTCATCCCTCTTCCTACGCAGCTCGGTCTCTCTCTCCTCTTCTCTCCTTTGTACCTCCAATGCCCACGCAATGCCCTCCTGCATGCGCTCGGCAGCTCCGGGTCCATAGGCAAAGTCTCTCCGCTTCACAAACGGAGGTGGCACGGGGTTCGTGGTGAATATCTTCTTTCTAGGTCTATCGAGGTAGTCTTCGTCGTCTTCAAGCGTTGATATTTCTCTCTTTGATGTAGCTGAAGATGCAGCTGCTAGTCCGGCGAACATTTGGTGATCTGAAAGCGATAGGGGGTGGGCGTTAGCATCACCGCCAGTATCCTTTAATAGCATGGTGTCTCGTGGCCCATTGTACCTGGTTGTGGAGACCTCTGCAGATGCACAGCATTCGAATCATTATATCCCGCCTATCTTAAACAGCATTCCTTTTACTTACGCACACCGTTCTATAATGGAAAGTCCGTCGTCGGTAACTCTAGGTACGGATTCGAGGATTAGCGCCTTTCTCGTTGGCTGTGGCGGTGGGGTACACAGGAATGGCGCGAATGTGCTCAAGCGCCAATCTGGGAGAAATAGGTCCAAACAAGGGTAATCAAACGATCAGAGCGTCTACACGCGACAACACTCCTCCAACTCCAATCGCCAGCACACCCCCTTTTTTCTGCTGTGGCACTACGTTGGTCACCGCAGGATCGGTCTTTACACGTTTTCTACTAGTGCGTATCCTCACAACGCGGCCTGTGCTGGTTGAAACCGAGCGTTAACGCGGGAATTCTTGGAAGACAGCCTGATTGACTACCATGTCTTTTTTCAACTCCATTGGGTGAGTCTGCTATACTCTTGTCTGTTAACCGGCTCACATTCGCTTCTAGCCGCATGGGCCGTAATCCAACACGAGGAGGAACACCCAAGCGATCCCCCTCACAAGGCCCCGCACAAACCCCCACATCCTCGACTTTTTACGATCCCAATGCCCCTCCTCTGCCCACACCTGCTCCGGGCGCACCTAAGCAACTGCCATTATATATGTGCCAGCCGTTTGTAAAGGCTGCACTAGTTAAAGGTAACTTCAAAACTATCGTCATGCTGCCCAAATACTGCGATGTAAACGAATGGGTTGCGGTCAATAGTAAGCATTTATTCAGCTCCTCTGAGAGGATCTAACCATCCACAGTCTTTGATTTTTATAACAATTTGAATATGTTCTACGGCGTTTTGACTGAATGCTGCACGATGCAAACCTGTCCCACCATGTCCGCCGGGCCATCGTAGGTGACATGTCTTCGGCCGGCTTGTTTCCTTATTGACCGATAATCTTAGCCTCGAGTACACATGGGTCGATCAGTCACGGAAATCGGTTAAGCTTCCCGCCCCTACATACATCGACTATGTCATGACCTGGCTACAAAATATGCTTGACGACGACAGCGTATTCCCAACCAAGGCCGGTGAGCCACTAGTTTGATACCATTTACTAATTCATCCCTAACTTGGCTTTGCAGGGCGCGAATTCCCCTCGACATTCGCATCTGTAGCGAAACATATATACCGCCAACTTCTCCGAGTCTTTGCTCATATATATCACGCACATTATCCGGCACTTCTCCATCTATCATCCGAAGGTCACTTTAACTCTCTTTTCGCTCACTTCCTGGCTTTCGGGAAACAATACGATTTACTAGAGCTGAAGGACATCAAGACTCCAGGAAGTGGGGCAGCAGGAAGCGGAGCTCCAGGAATTGGCGATCTTTGGGAAAAGTGGAAGGAGATGGGCATTTTGGAGGCATAAGTGTGAGTGGGAGCACCCCGCGATTTCATACCTGCCCTGCGTGTATCATGTCTCGGATATGTATTTACTATACTACCCATATTTAGTACTTCAACTTTCCCACTTTAGGCTTCTTCCTCGGGCCGAGGCTATCCCGCCCACACCATGTACGCCTAATTAGCCTTACTTGCAAAAAGTTCTGTCTCCGCTACACACGAATGGTACGAAACGACGAATAGAAGCGGGTCGTTACTACGCGTCTATTTTTGGCCCACGCGTACCTTGGCATGCACACCTTAATTTCGCCAGCGGACAGAGTCACCACCGTACCCCGTGAGTCCACGAAACACTGTATGACAGTGTGCTACCTTCCCAGCGCTATATTTAGTATATGGATGGACCACGCGACCGCAAGGCGCACTCATAACCAATGTAATTAGGCATTCGGTGGGATCGTAGTCACCCAGTAGGTGTTAAATACGCCGGTACTCTGCTCATCGGATGCACCATACCACCCCATTCTCGGGTTCTAAGTTTGTTCGCTGGCCCTTCATCCACTCGTTGTCGGCCAATAAACTCTTTCTCCGCCACTTTTTCTCCAACACACATTATGCGTGGCGTTTCGCTCCTTGTCTCCTTCCTTGGCTTAGCCTCTTCAGTCTTCGCCGCCTCCTCGCCCCCATCCGGATCCATCACGATTGGTAGCAAAGGCAAATACAAAACTCTTGCCGATGCTCTGAAGGATACCAGCAGGTCGGCTATTCTTACTTGTCCGCATAGCATACAGCGTGGATGCTTACATCAAATCCTAGCAACACATACTTTGTCTATTCAGGTACCTATACGGGACAGACTACAATCACTCGCGCCAATATCAAAAGTATGTGAAGTTTTGACCTAATAATCAACTGTTCTGACAGTATGTCTAGTCTATGGAGAGACAACCAACGCGCAAGCCTATGGTTCTAACACGGTGACGTTCACCGACAACAAACCCGCCTCGACAGCTGGTGGTGATGAACAAAGTGCCACCATCCGTGTCCAGGCAACTGGTGTTAGGTGAGTATCGTGGATCCCCTAGCGCTGGAATCAAATTAACAGAAGGAAACCTAGCTTCTATAACCTGAACATTGCTAACACATACGGTAAACCAGCAGTCCAGTCTCAGGCCATTGCTCTGTCCGTCGAACAAGGCAAGTTTGCTTGCTACGCTTGCCAGATCAAGGGATACCAAGACACGCTACTTGCCGAGAGTGGCACTCAGTTCTATGGCAAGAGTTATATCGAAGGGCAAGTCGGAAATTTATTCCCCCCCTTGGATTCACGAGCTGAAATATAGTTATCAATAGTGCTGTGGACTATATATTCGGGCAGAGTTCCTCTATTTGGATCACCAAATCTACCCTCAAGTCTATCGGTAACGGATGCATTACTGCATCTGGCCGCTCGTCTGCCGACAACAACTACTACGTCATTAATGACTCTACCATTGAAGGGACTGGGACTGTATACCTTGGCCGACCCTGGGGGTGGGTTTCATACCTGTGTACATCCGCACGAAACTGACGTTCCCATAGATCCTATGCGCGAGTGATCTTCCAGAACAGTAACATCGGCTCTGATGTGGTAGCCGCCGGCTGGCAGGTCAGTTCTATCATCGCCTCACGCGTGACTCCGGTTCGTTTATTGACGCTTGAGAATCTTAATAGGCATGGAGCTCTGCAACTCCCAACACCAATCATGTTCTATTTGGAGAGTATAATAACAATGGTGCGGGTGCTTGGCGCAGTGGCCGTGCTAGCTTTGCCACAAAGCTGTCCGCGGGCGTGTCAATCACTACCGTTTTAGGAAGCACTAGTTGGATCGATTCCGCTTACATGTAATGACGCACATCTGGGGGCGATACATATCTCCCAGTAGCTTACAATAGCAAATAGATCATCTTCCCTTAAACATGTTTCATTCAACGTAAAGTTCTATTCCTGTGTTGCTGGACATTAGTGGTCGAAGATGCCACTGTATATGCGCAGTCACGTGACATTATGCGGAACGTTTGCAATTGTATACGTGTAACCTCGTCATACAAACGCGCCCTGTGACGATGACACGACAACCACTTCTGGTTGGTGTGCAATAGTATCGAAAGTCTACTTGACAGAGTTATGCCCGTTGGAATTGAAGCATGGCTCACGGAGGTTCCTCCGATTACTCGTGCGTGGATGGTGCTTTCGGTCGCAACGAGTGTAGCAGTGGTGAGTGTGGCTGTTTATTTCGAGTGGCAATTACATTAATAACCCCATATAGCAATGCCAGATGGTGACTCCCGTTCAACTATACTTTAGCTTTGGTTCGGCCTTTGGGCATATGCAGGTGGGCCCGTGAAACCCACCAGATCGTATTCGGCACACTGAAAAGATCCCAGCCGTGGCGCTTACTGACCACTTTCCTGTATTTCGGGCCACTATCTCTCGATTTCGTCTTTCACATCTTTTTCTTGTAAGTAGAATCAAAACTTCTTCGAATAGCTGTACTCAATGCGAAACTCTCAAGTATGCGCTACTCCCGGATGTTGGAAGAGTCTTCATTTGCCAATCGCCCCGCATCTTATTTCTGGCTCTTGCTCACCTCGAGCGTCTTTCTTATCGCTGTGTCTCCGCTCTTCACGCTTCCATTCCTCTCGTCTCCGTTGGGATTCGTGCCAATCTACGTCTGGTCGAGGCGTCACCCAACTACTCAGATCTCTTTGTTTGGCTTGATGACAATCACTGCCCCATACCTGCCGCTTGCTTTGGTTGGATTCAGCTGGATCATTAACGGGACCTGGAAAGCAGCCGCCGGAGATCTTGTAGGTTGTGCTGTTGGACATATCGGATGGTTTGTAAGGGATGTCTGGACCAGAGAGGCGATGGGAGGTGAGACGTTTTTATCAACTCCCCCCGAAGCAATGTGAGTCATTCGAATTCCCTTGATTTGTCCGGTGTTGTAATATATCCATGATTATCCTATTATAGCCGTAGAATGTTCGGAGATCCATAGATTTCAAACGCTTGTATATTTTGAACAATCCA
>WSTI01000032.1:13363-25776 GCA_019616915.1 Ceratobasidium sp. 423
AGCATTATTAGAATGGATGACATAAGTTATACCATCAACGAATTCTTGGCCGTGACGACAACATCCAGAACCCAGCGACACTTCTTGCACAACGCCCCCGCATTTTGAACAGATGGCCGACCGAGACAAACTATTGGAGGACATTCTTGGTGTTCTGCCAGATATGAACCCTCCCTGGCTTCAATACCAGATAGCCCTCCATTTGGCTGTAGACCCCGACCCTTCGCACGCACAGATGCGTATCCTCGACTCGGCATTCACGCACGGCTATGTGAAGGTTGCCGAACAGCCAGCCTTCCCTGGTATACCCCCTATTCCACAGCATCCTGTGGCTGCGCCTGTTCCGCCGCCACCTGCTCATCCCGCTCCGGTCCCTCCTGGTGCGCGTGTGGGCGGAAAGCGAAAGGCACCCGAACCTGCTGTTTTCCCGGACGCCAAAAAACGAGCAATAGGCAAAACGGTCGACTTTACACAAATGATTAGACCATTTGTTCAGGGAAGAGACTTCAAATACCAGGAACTATCTCTTAGCTATTTGAACGCAGAGGTCGTAAATTTGCCAATGAACTAGTGAGCCCATCGGCCTGTAACTTTCGCGTCCAGAAGCTTACCTATCGTTGTTCGGAACAGTATTCGTCGCCAGTTCCACAAATTCCAGTATCTAATACCTGCCTATCTCGCAATTCGACAAGAGTTAGCGACCGGTTTGTTGAATGGCGTATTGCTCAAGAAAAGACGCCATGCCACTGGTCCTTATGGAGCAGAGTGTGAACCATCTCCGTTATTTGTTGCGGAAAAACGAGCGTTGGACGCCTACATCGGTGAATATCCAAGTTCTCGCCTTTCGATCTATACAGTTTATACTCATAGTACTCAATTCATTTCAAGCATCGGGATGTAGAGATATGAACCTTTTGCGTCGAGCGGCTCCGCCTCAAGAAATCGAGCCAGCTCGTCCCAGAACTCCAGCCGCTCCCTCGAGTCAATCTTCGAGTCGTTCGAGCACACCTATTGCTGGTCCAAGTCAATCTAGCGTTCCCAATTCCACTCAGTCGAGCTTCACAAGCGTGGGGAGCTCAGCTAAGCGATGGAGCCCCCCAGGACAAGGGAATCACACTGTAGATCAAGCACGCCAATCAAGATCCCCGTCCCCGCTTGCTCGACGACACGGGTCTAGGTCACCCACACCCATTGAGATCGAAACACAGGCCACCGACGCAAGTGTTGTTGTCATCGAAAGCCAGGATAGTGATGTGATGGTAATCGATAGTCAACTAGACGAACCACAACTACCTCGGTCTCCTTCTCCCGTACCTCAGCCAGAGAACCCAGAATGTGGGTGCTGTTTCTCCGAGTATGATTTTGTAAGTGTCTTCATCTTCCACTGGTCATTCCGCTAATGACGTGCAAAGTCCGAGATGTTGCAATGTGCAGAAGGACATCTTTTCTGCCCGGAATGCACGAAGAGGAACGCTGAAACCGCAGTAGGCGACAACAAGTCACAGATACTGTAAGTACTCTAGTCTCGTCTCGTAACCCTACTCACCGTATGTCCTCAAGGTGCATGGATCTTTCAGGGTGTCGTGCGCTATTTCCAGATGAACAACTTCAGCGAGTCCTCTCTCTAAAGACTCTCGACCTGCTTCAGCGGATACGACAGAAGAAGGATATCGATGACGCCGCGATTCGAGGATTGGAACATTGTCCATTCTGTGATTATGCCTATATTATCACAGATAAAGGTCCCACGTTTGTATGCCAGAAGCCAAGCTGTATGGTTGTTAGCTGTCGGAAATGTCGTAGAGTGGAGCATGGTGGAAAGACATGCGAGGAAGTTGCACAAAAGGAGAGGAGTTCTCAAGGCGAACATGCAATAGCTGAAGCTATGAGTATGTCCATTTCCTAAAACATCAGTATTGGGATTGACCATTAATTCTAGCGATGGCGCTCGTTCGAGATTGTCCAGAATGTAAAACCCCATTCATGAAGGAAAGCGGCGTAAGTGCGATTTTGATTCAGGCTCGGATCTCCAGTAGCTGAACAATGGCCCTCAGTGCAATAAGATGAATTGCCCAAAATGTGGTACAGTCTCATGCTATATATGTCGCCAACGGGTACCGCGAATTAGCCCGTACACCCACTTTGATCGGGTACGTGGTTTAGAATATTCAAAGCCAGCACTAGATGATAACTGAAATCCTATGCAGGATCCTGATGCGCACGGCCAACCACCTGATCGTAGAAAATGCCCATTGTGGGACATTGACAGAACTGGTCGCGCTGGGGGGTCACCCACTCGTCTACACAATGAGGCAGTCGCTCGGGCTGAAAGGGAAGCCAGAGCCCGATATGCCTCCTAGGCTAAATGCGCCCAAATTCTAATCACCAAAGCCAAGCCTGCTACAAATATTTATGTGCTCTAGTTTCAGCTTTTGGGGGTACCTCTTGACTTGCTTATTCCTTTTCGTTCTTCTTTTTGGTCTTTTGTAAACAACTCACAACACGCACAACATTTCCTGAGGGTCCCTGATGTGTCTTCACGACCTTAAAGTGGTACGATCGAGCATCTTATCAGATAATTGCACTCCAACCAGCCACCTACTATGCCCACCGCTGACTCTGCAGACCGAGGCTCTTCGCCAGCTCCCATCCCGCCTAATACTGGATTCCAGGATGCTGGCGACTTCACGCTGAGATCATCCCCCGACAATGTCGAATTCAAGGTCTTCCGCCTCTTTCTCATGACCGCGTCTCCCGTTTTTCAAGACATCTTGACCTCTGGGTCAGGCCCTCCAGTCATGGAGCTCTCCGAAGACGCCGAAACCGTTGCTGCGCTACTTCAATACATATACCCTCGCGAAAACCCAGCGATAAAGGACTACGGGTTATTTGCAAAAGTGCTTGAAGCCGCCCGAAAGTACGAGCTGGGCTTTATTACTTCAGACCTTCGCGCATCTATGCGCTCGGAATCCCCATCCTTTGCATATCTTCGCGCAGAACCCCTCCGAATGTACGCTTTAGCAGTGCGACATGAACTCAAGGAGGAAATTCCTATCGCTGCGAAGCTCACTATCGGCAAATATGACTTTGCGTCTATGGAGGCTGTATCAGAACTTTGTGCACTCGATATACCTTTGAAGGACGCAGTCATGCTGATGCGTATGCACATGGCGCGCGCGGGGGCTCTGTCGGAGCTAGTGGCCAACGCCGATTCTAATCTACGCTATTTCGCTGGATTTCCGGTCAGATGTCCACAAGGCGAGCACGGAGGGGGATCGACGTCGGAACTACAAAAGGCTTGGATGAAGGAGGTTGTGAACTTTCTTCGGAGGGAGCCGCTGGACAAGGCTCAGAGACTCTTTGAAAAGGAGTTCTTTCTGAGTTTGAAACTCCGGTGTAAATGCACAGGTTGCCGCGACGCAGAGATGTACGACTCAGCACATAAAGTTTGGGCAGAGGAAAGTCGAGAAAAGTTGGTGGAGCTGAAATTGGATGACCTTTGAGCATTTCGCTTTCATTTACAATTTACAAGTTACTATTTCTGGGATCTAGAGTGTAGTGCGCTTTGAATAATGTTCTTCTTAGACTATTTACAAACAATTTTCGCTTGGATTTGTACCGGGGTTGTACATTTGGTGAACTCGAATAGCGTAATGACAGCGTGCGACTCGAATGGGGCGTTCTGGTCAGGGATAGTCTTGGGTTGTTTACCACGGATAAGCGCCGAGCCTGTATCCGCTGGCAAATCGGTAACGGATGCACCTGATCCGTGCGCAGGCGATTGTTTGGGGTCCAACGAGTCGGAAGCAGCTCTAACGCTAGTCCCCTCTGCTGTTTATCGCTTTTGACTATCAGGAACTGTTCTGATACTTTCGGGTACTCTAGTTAGAGGCGGTAACGGTAAATACCGTGCTTGAATTCCCTCGTAGTGGTTCAACTCGTCGTTGCGGGTCCGGGACGGGAAGCAAAATTCACGGAAATTGAAGCAGCCGGACACAGGCCACGGAGCGACGGAGTCGGGAGGCATGTCCGCATCCGAGAAGGATCTAAATAACATCGGCCCTTCGCATGCGGGATCTAATGTTGCGGGAAATGCGAGTGGAAGTGGTGGGCCCATAGGCAATCGTAAGTGGCGGGTTCATGATAACTCGTTCTGTGATCCATGCATCGCGAACATCGGTGACAACATCCTCATACGGTTGTATCTGCAGATGATGCATCAAGTAGCTACTTCGGGCACTGTTAGTCCTCGTTGTACCCTTGCCGTCGTGTTATATCCTAACGTTTCATGTCTGCGCCTTTCATTCATAGTGCATTACCCCCACCAGGCCAACAATTCTGGGGCAGCGTCTAGTAAACCTCCGTCCCAAAGCCAGAAACCGGCTTCGTCTCAGAAATCTGCGGTTAATTCGCCTCCTACGTCCACTCAGAAGCCGAAACAAACGCCCCGCCCCTCTACCAACCAGCCCACGACCATCAAGCCCAGTGCGACTACAAATCCACCAGCTCAACCTCCTAAGAATGCTCCAGCACCAACACCCCCCGGTTCTGCCGCGGTAATGGCGGCGGTAATGGCGCAAGCTCAGGCTGCAGCGGGCCAAGCGGTTGCGGCTCAACAAGCCAACAAGCAGCAACACCAACAGCCGCAATCTCAGCAGCCCCAGCCCCAGCCCCAGCAGTCCCAACAACTCCAGCAACCACCCGCTCAACAACACGCGGCTCAGCACCCTCCGCCTATTCCGGCTCACCATCCTCCCCAGGCGTACCCTTACCCCTATCCTTATTATTTGCCTCCTGGACAACCCGGCGCGCCCCCTTACCTGTATCCGGGTAAGCGAGGCGGGATTTGTTGTTGCGCCACGTGACACTGATGGATTTTGGTAGGAGCTCCCGGAGCTCCGGCCTTCCTCCCGGCCGGAACGCCTGGCCAAGGCGGAGCGCCGCCTCCAGGATATCCGTATATGTATCCGATGTATCCGGCCCCAATTCCCGTACCCCAGGCGACGCCAGCTCCGGTATGTATACTTTTGTATCACCTAACCTACCCGGCCTCAGTATCGTCCCACAAGGTCGTAAAGGAGAAAAAGTCTCAGCGAACGTACCAAGCTTGCCAAAAGTGTCGCCAGTGGAAGGCCAAGGTCAGTTATGTCAGACGAAATTTATCGAGCATACCTGATATTGATTTTATTATTATTAGTGTAATGGTCTGAAACCTTGCAACCATTGTCAAAAGAGAGGAGTTCCTTGCGAATACGCTGAAAGGCGCAACATGACAAAGTGGGTAGTGCTGGATTTGTGTAACACCTTATTAATTAGCTCCCAGCCCAAATGAAACGAATAATGGAGAGCAGGGCGGATCTCAGGAGGAATCTTCCCAACCTCAGGTGGATGTTAAACCTGGGGGGGCCACTGCAGATGCAGTCGACCCAAGCGCTCTTAATAACACACAACCTCAAACCAGTCCTCCTGTCGCATCCAACCCTCCGCCTCCACCGCCAGCCTCGCATGCTCCGGTCCAAGTTCAAGCTCCAGCCCCAGCCCCACCACCAGCCCCGGCCCAAGCTTCTCCGCCGACTGCTGGTTCTCCACCACACCCCGCTCAAGTAGCTCAACCTCCACCAATGGCAATCTATCCGCCTCCCCCTCCTGGATATGCATATCCTCCGCAGCTCTATCCTGGAATGCCTTTCCCAGCACCTGGCCCTGACCCAAACGCACCATACGGCCATTTTGTGGGTATGCAATATGCGCAACCGTATGGCCCTTATATGTGGGCAGCCCCTCCCCCGCCTCCCGGTCACGAACTAGCTCCGGCGGCCCACGCTGGAGAACAAGAAGAGGGTGAGAGGGATGCAGATGGCAAACTGAAAATCAAGAGAACGTTCCAAGCATGTCAGAAGTGTCGCCAAAGGAAGGCAAAGGTAACACATCCTGTACGCTTCTGTTGGGCTGTTCTAACTATGACATTAGTGCAATGGCGTTCGCCCCAGTTGTCAAAATTGTACGAGCCGGGGATATGTGTGTGAATATGCCAAAGAGCGAAGTAAACCCCGGGGTACAAATGGGGAGGAAGGCGAGGAGACCTTGGATACCCAGGGTACTGAAGCGCCTACCACTATGGATCCGAGTCAAGCAATGGTTTCGACAGCTGCACCGCCTGTGAATCCTAATCAACAGGCAGCGCCAGGAGCTCCTCCCGTTCCAACAGCTGCTCCTCCGAACATATTCCCGCCACCACCCTTCGCTTACGACCCCAACGCGTACAATCCCCACGTAGACCCCCACCACCACGGCGGCCAACCGATGTACCCCTTTCCTCCATATGGGTATGCTCACCCGCCTGGGTTCGGTAGTATCGCTGGCCCCCCGCTTGTGCACATTGGGGAGGAGGGTTCGGTTCCCCCATATCACGCTGCGCCTCCGGCGGTTATTCCCGGGCCTCCTCCATCGAATAGCCCCACTTCTGGTTCATCGAAACGACCCAGGACTGTTCGACCGCCAGGTGCCCCAGGAACAGGCAAGGCGCGAATATTCCAAGCTTGCGAACGTTGTCGGGAGCGCAAAGCCAAGGTGGGTTTTGTTCGCGCCCAAAGTAGTTTCTCTTATAAACTTCATTTTTAGTGTGACGGCGTCCGCCCAATATGCACGCACTGCGCTACACGGGACCTAAACTGCGAATGGGCGGATAAACGCCGCATGCGTGGCCCCGCTAAGGGTATCACCCCCCGACGAAACCGCCCAGAGCCTGACTATGGTACCGAAGAGAGTACAAATGTAAACATGGGGATGCCGCCGATTCCACTGGGGTTGAATACGGCAGGGCTGCAACAGATTGAACCGCATACATCGACCAATTCTTCCATGCGCAAACGCAAGCGGCGTCCAAGTCACAGTAGTGGTTCGCCCTCGCCTTCCGAGTCTAGTAGTAGCTCGGAAAGCTCACCCTCAGAGAGCGATGACGACGACGCCGACCGGAATAGTTCGATGGGAATGGGAACTGGAGCTGTATCGACTGGTTGGGCTTAACTTTATTATTCGGTTGTGAGCGCTTTTGTTTTTGTATACTTTTTTATGGGAGCCTGTTTGTTATACCGAAGCATAATCGGCCGTGAGACTGCCCCCAAGTTCCTTAACGAGGTGGATGCCAAAGTCCGACACGCCAGAACCCGCTCATGTAGGCGTGTTCGGGTCCTGGGACTGGCATTCTCCAATGAAACTCTAAACGCCACGGTAGCACGGCATCATGACCACGGTGGACCTATAACAAGGCTCCCTATTACTATTATTTGATTGATACCAAACTATGCGGGTCTACACCAGCATACAACGAAGGATGGATTATTCATCCACCAGCCTTGTGACTGCCTTACCCCCTGGGACACCAACATTTGACCATTTACTATCTTGGAGCCTTTCCCGTGAATGTTGCAGTATCCATATCCATATGGCGCACTACAGCCCGAAATCACCGCGGTTAACTGATGCGGATATTCGCTTCTCGCTTGGCTTTGACTTTCCGTGGCCGAATCCTTGCAGATACGACCCGGGGCGTATTTACCCTTTGATCGTATCTTTCGAGTAGCTTCGGTATCGATACGCCGCTCTTAGACCACTACTTGTTACGAACCCGAGGCTCGATAGCCCCGCGGCAAATCCCTTTAATTTAATACAATTTGGTTGCTGACACATTGCCAGACTCCTCCAAGTTCACCGCTGGTGCGCTAGTATGCCCGCTTCGCCCCGGCCTCCATACTTCAGTCTCCATACAATCCAAACGCTGAAACCCAAAGAGAACGATTACTCTTCTGTACCATATGGGGTATAGGATACGCTTCACACGGCGGTGATGACGGGTAGTTATCCATTGTAAGCGAGCCTTAGCCGCTGATCTCGTCTGGTAAACACAAAGGCGAGGATCGCAACACGTGCGACGGGCTTGCGCCTTTTTCAACACAGATAGAACCAGCAGTAATATAGCGGTCGGCGAGAGCGGAGTCTCTGCTGGAATATAAATTATGAGCACAATAGTCTGATTGAATGTCAACTTCAGAGTCCATCAATCTCGCCCAGCTACAACTTTGGCTTTGCCCTCTGGAACATGTTTTTTGCTACTCAGTTTGTAACCGCCCTCGTTGCTGGCCTTGGCCTCCTTGGAAGTGTGGCAGCAGCTCCCGTCCAGAACGGTACTACACGCGAGCTCGTCGCCCGTGGTCCATATGACACACATAACGGATGGGTAAGCTACAATGTGATTGAGTGTTCCAGTTGACTAGACTAAATATTTTTACTAGGCATCGTGGTGTATGCATGAGTACAATGCTCTTCTCCCGTGCTTCGTGAATAACATCTGGGACAGACAACCCTTCGGCAGGGATTGGTGCTTGTGGCTGGCAAAATGTGAGTGTATGCTCTTGAATGTTAACTTCGGCCTCATAAGACCCTGTGTAGTACGACTATGAATGGGTTGCTGCTGTAGGAACCCAGCTATTCCAGGAATTGACCCCAGGTATCATAATAGCCCGGCTGTTCTAATTTCGCTGCTAACTCTGAGGTTATAACAGACGGCAACCCTAACCATAGTGCTGCTTGTGGAAAGACTGCCACTGCTACCTGGAACGGAAAGACTATCACTCTTGGCATAGTTGACCGCTGCCCTGGTTGCGGCTACGACGACATTGACCTTGCACCGGCAGCTTTTCAACAGTTCGCCGACCTCGGTGAGCACTATTTCACTAATACGGTACATTGGAGCAACTAGCACTTACTCTATAATATAGGTGTCGGAAAGCTTTACGGCTTTAGTTGGCGGTTTAACTAGATGATTCATGTACTACAAGTATTACTTCATGGTGAAATACAGGGCTCAAAGTTTTTACATTTGAATATTGGATGTTGAATAAATCCTTGAATGAGCGCACACGACGACTAGCGTTCACTTCTTGCTTCCGCCTCCTGAGCCTCTCGTTCCCGCTGAGCCATCTCGACCGCTATTTCCGCAGCAAACCGCATTGCGTTGTCACTAAGAGCATCGGCCGGAATCATATTATGACTGTACGTGGGGCGTGCGGATTGATTTGGTGTGGTAACAATTCGAAGCAAAGGAATATCAACCCCGGAGGCCGTCCGGTTGTTCGTAGAGTTCGTGCGTACACTTTCTTCTAGATTCAAGGAATGGATACCCGACTCTATTCCTATTTGCTCGGTCTGTGCATGGAGCTCCGCCAATTCGGGCCACTCGAAGAGCAATGGATCAGTTCGAGGTGCATACGGGTTAAAGTCTACTATATGCGCCCCGGAAAGATCACGGGTCAATAGCAAATCCACCACATCTAGTGGTGCGCTTTTAGTAAAGTGAAGCCTGTAGCGCTACGAGGGACTCACAGTTGGTGACTTGGCCATTAGCAAACTTGGACTTGACTTCCTGGTTCCAAAATGCTAATACAGTTGAACGTATTGAATTCTGAGTTTCTTGGGGGAGCAGATGCTCAAAGAAGTTAGGATCCCTTTGACTAATGGCTACTCTCGAAACCGAATGTAATGTGAATATTGGGGTGAAGCCAGCTCACCAAAGAATTCTCACCAAGCAATTGATTATTCCAAACAAAGCAACGAAGCTCTCTACTTCGCTCGATTTCATACCATTTCTTTAAGACCAACTCTAGTCGAACACCGTGATCCTTTTCGCTTGAGTCCGATGCAGCGCTGTTTGAATCAAGGGTGGATCCATTGGCCGTGCCGTTACTGGAACCATTAATGAATTGATTCCGACTCGAATGTGGACCATCGACGCATCCCCCGAATATTCGGTTGTTGTCTAGGTCATGCATCGCAAAGTCTGAACTCTTAAGTAACAAATACACATCTGCGGGTGACGTGCACCGGAGTGGTCCACTAGATGTAAGCATCCAGCTGGCGTCCTGAACCATCATCAACGCACGAACGATTACTAACGCAAGCGGGGAATTACCTTAGGTGCCGTCCAATTCAACTTAGGGAATACGGCATCATAGGTTGAGATTGCTTGTCGAATTTGTTGATCAAGCTCTGGGAAAGAAAACCTCGCCATAGGCCCACCATCATCATCATCATCAGATTCCATTTCTTCGTCACTTGATAGCTCGCCCGCCGGCTGACTACAAAGTAAGATATATTAACATATATGGTTTTCCTCAGATCAAGGTATATTGTGGAGGCTCACCGATCCTCTGCTCCTTCGGGGATAATTAACCCATCAGACTCCAAATATGCTCGAAAATCCTCGCCAAGTCCGGTAATTATTGTAGATTCAATAGTTTTGCGCTGAAATGTGGGGTACCATTCTGAAGTTTGACAAGCCAGGACATCTCTACGATGTAAAGGTGGAAAGAGATGGGCTGTGGCGTTGGTCGGATTGATTGAAGACATGACTTGCTTTGGAAGTCACGTGAGTTGTGAGAAAAGAGCAATCATTGATCAAGATCAAAGTTTATTTCCAATGAACCCAAAATGGGTTTCAAGACAGACCATTCATTCCGTCCAGAAAAGAGTGCATACATGAGGTGCATAGGAATCGATGTTCAAGATACAAAAGTCTAAATGCGCGTATCAATCGTCCAACCAACTTCACCATTTAGTTGAACTTCCACGACACTCCATACAACTTCCCAGTGCCTATAGGCATCAATGCGTCAGTTTCTCCAGCCGAAAACGAGTACTCTCGAGCCAAAACTCACCGAGGCCAGAGAATTGCTAGAAAGCTAATGGTGATAGGTCGATATCATTGTAGCCGCAGTCAGGGCATCGGTCGACAATACCTACCTTGATCGTCTTGCCATTCCAGCTAACGTTCGTGGTCTTGCCGCACGCTTTGCTGTGGTTCGTCTAGAATTGAGCGAGTAAGATAGGTCACCAGTTGGCCACGACCGGTTCGTATACACTGAGCCAATTAGTAACTGCCGGTGTAGCACTCGCCAACCATCATCTCTTGGAACAAGGCGGTGCCGACTGCGGCAACCCACTCGTCGTCGCGGTTCTGCCAGCCGCAGGAGCCGACTCCGGCGGATGGGTTATCTAAAATACATATTCATGTCAGCCACAATTATGATACACATAGACAATGCTTGTTGACGGTGCTTATACCACGAAGCCTGTACCAAGGTAGTCAGACGATGTCCTTTCAGTCACATGAGGAAGCTCACTCACCCAGCCATTGTGCACGTCGTAAGGAGCACGATCTGCCAAGTCGTTGGTAGTGGTGCCGTTGACAAGAGCAGCGACAGCGGAAGAGGCGAATCCGAGAGCGGAGACGATAGCAGTGAGCTTGGTGAATGCATGCATGGTGAGTAATAAAAGTAGTGGAGGACTAGAAGAATAATGTGGAGCTGACTGGGGAGTGAGTCAATCGAACTGAGTGGCTCTGGTTACACGCACCGGTCTTAAATACGCTTAATAGCCCTATCCAATTCACCTAGATGTTCTGTGACCACTATAAGGGGTACCATGACTGCATTTCCTCATTTCCTCTATTGAATACCCCCTACGGTCACATATCGGCTCATACAGGCCGGCTGATACGTGTAGAGGGGGGGGGGGGCGACCTTAGCGAGCGAGCATCCAACTCCGGTATGACGGTTGTTCAGAGTCGAGTCTGATACCAGCTCGTCAGAGAATATGCTCTCTACCGAATTACACTGTCCGCATAAAAGTTGGATCAAACCCTTGTGTGTATATCAGGTTGTGATCTTGGAGCGCTCGGTCGGTTTAGCGAGCACGCTAGAATGTGAGCAATCAGCTTTGTGTACCTCTATATTACAACACTCTTGGCACAGTTGAGCTAACTAGACCAATATTCAGATAGCTTTTCCCAGCCCGTAGAATCTGTATTTGTGCCTGAGAGAGTCACGCGTGAAGTCCGAGTTCGCCGAATGACAACCAAGTCCCATTTTGGGAAGTTTGTGTACTACGATTTTCGGTTATATATCGGCAGTGCCACCCTCCGCGATAGGATGTTCGCCGAGTTTGGTAACCTGCCCGGACACTTTTTGAAGCATGTCAGTACAAAGCATGGTAGATTAGTATTGGCAACTGCACAGTTTGTCAACGGGGGCAGGATCCCAGTTTTGACGTGAAGGGTATCAAGGCCGCCTCGAAGTGCGCTATACTCCTCTGTACCAGGCTGTTCGTCTTTTAGTTCCTGTCATATATTGTCTATGAGCTGGTAAAGAGGCGGTGAATTCCTCCTTCATACCTCCTGGATCGTTTGCATAAGTTTGGGGACATCATCTCTCATCCCCACCGCAGCGGAAAGATGATGGAGCCTGAACATGAGATACTGTGAGGACCAGGTCCGGAGTGTTGACATCTCCCGTGCTTACATATCTTTCACTTCTTCTTGATCATTCTGTCTATACAAATCGAGCTTCCGCTGCTGGCGG
>WSTI01000033.1:0-12199 GCA_019616915.1 Ceratobasidium sp. 423
GATTCATGAGGTTATTTAGATAACTAATCCAGCACCTGGGCACACGTTGGATTCGGAGGTCTACCACCGGGGACGGCTGTTCTCTCCAGAACACATTTCTTGACCCCGTGCATGTTTTTGAGCACATGGAAGGGCACTTGTATTCTGATAAACACTTAGCGTGATGACGAATTGACTTCAGTCGAGGGGTATAAAAACATAACTGACTGAAGGTCAAAGCCCGTATCGACCATTTGCATTGAACTTTCCACTTTCTCTTCAACACCATGGCTGACTTTCCCGGGGGTACCTATTACATCCGCCCTTACCGAACGACTCCACACCCTCCACCAGGCGGCATATTTGCTACGTCTTCACTTCTCGACGAAGTCATCCTTGCGCCCCAAACTGATGAAACCTTTTATCATCAAAAGGTAAGCTTCGTGGTGGTTCTCGAGTGGTGAACCACTGGTTGATACCGATCTCAACCACCCAGTGGCGCATTCGTTTCATACCCTGGCGCGTGGATAAACTTATGGTCATTATTCAGGCTGCAGGCGTTCCGGAAGGCTTAGAACAGGGGTTTTGGTACAACGAAAACGATGGGAATAAAAAGCCCTTCATTCTGGAACCTAAAAGTAAGAGTGGGGGTACTAGTAATTATATGTAGGTACGCTATCTTGACAATACGTACAAATGCTGATGTGAGAATTATTGTCGTAACATCCGCCCGGCTCATGCCACTGCACCCTCTGGATGCGTGGTTCGTGTGTGGTCTAGATATAACGGTGATGGAACTTATGTGAGTCAAGGACTTGTGGGGGGTATTCAAACAATGATGCTCACAACGATCATGTCAAGGTAGCGACTGAAGCTTCCTCCATCTCCGCACCTGAGGAAACCCCCCTTTGGTATTTCGTTCCAGTCGACCCGTAGATATGGCGGAAGAAACAGACCTCCGATCCTATGGGTCATGTACGGCTTGAATGAATAAAATAATATAATATTTGGTGACTCGAATTCTACATCTAAGAAGGCTTGGGGTCATAGCTCCACGTTCATCGGAAGTGCGCAAGTCACTGTAGCCAATGAACTCGCATTTTTAAAGCATTGCAATTGTTACCCAATCCCAATTATGCACAACAAAATAAATTCTGTACCTACAGGAACATGGTATAGTCCCCCCCCCCTGAATTCTGTGCACGTGGTTGAAACATAAAGACCGAGAGTGCCCGCTTTGCGCCTCTCCCTATCCCTTATTCGCAGTAAAGGCCCATCCAACGACTACACTTACCTTCCGAGTCTATGCTACGCAAAGGACCTCAATAGCCAGATGTATGCGACCGGCAAGAATCCGAAAATGAGAAGATGGGTATCATCCAACTGCATACATGCGCGATTAGCGCACGGCGATATGCTGTTCCTCAAGTGAGGTACGTAGGCGGCATATAGTGCTACAAAATAACTATAGAAAAGAAGAGGTTCACGCTGATTTAATCGGAATAGCCCATCATTCTGCCCTTCTCTAGGATTGTTGCCTCGTCTTGATAGACTAGGAGTCATTGTGGAGCTTGTTCAATACTATCGATTTCTAGTCAGTTCAGGGTGACTGGTGGGGTACGGAGTATTCAAAACACATCAACAGACCCATCGCTCTGCGTACGCAGCTGGATCACAATCTGTGACCCGGGATTCGCGCCAGAGTCAGTGGATACGCACAGCGGGATTTCTCCATAGATGCCAGGATCGACTCTTATATAAGTCCTAATCATACTCGCTTACACAGCGTATATAAGGTTGTTGTCGGGAATATAATTTAATGCTAAAGCGCTTCAACTACCTAAAATACGCTACATTTCAGAGAATACAGTAAAAATACAGACCTACAGACCCGAGCCATGCAGATTTGGAAAAGCGGGCATCAATAGCCCCGTTGGGTAAGTCCTAGGGTTGGGCTTCATGACTGGTGAATATTTTGGAACCAGCTTCGAATCGGGAGATCGTGTCTTTGACGCAGCGGGGGTGGGTTTGGCAGTAATGGGGGTGGCTTTTTCACGGACGACTCGAGGCTGGAGATACGGTTCGCATGCGCCAGTTGTTGAGCTTGGATACCTTTGAATGCTGGAATATTTCCGTTTATCTTCTTGATCTTTGACAATGAAACGGTATTCGCAGCCGGGTGCTTCGATGCCATAACCGTAAGCAGACCTCCACTTGTGAGTACCACCGAGTTCTACATCAGCAAACGATGGTCCCACTTCGCTTTCTGGAATCGAATTGACTTAGACAAAATTATCGCCTACCATTTTGGTAAATATACATACCAGTGTCGTCCTCACAAGAAATCGTGCCCTCCCATTCATTATCATGTGGCAGTGAAGGAGCGCCTTTGTGGAACTCACCGCCTGTAGTACTACCCTGCATGTCTTTTGCTCCACTCATCGCTAATATCGTCCCCCTCCGTCACTGTTCCTTCTCGCGCACTCCGGCAATGAGGACAAACGCATCTAGACCGATTATCTTTGCCCCGGCTTGAGTGATGGGTTCGTCCCTTATCTCCAATTCACGGTGCGCCCGTCTCCCCTACGCCGGAAGATGCAGCTCCTGGGCGATTAGGATCCGTTTGATTGGATCCAATTCGAGCGTTTTGAGGTGTTGGATGCAATAGTCCCGTAGCGCGTAGTACTCATAGATCGTGGCGACTCGGAGCGCAGATATGAGTGTATGAGAATGGAATACGAATGGTGCTGTAATGACGCTTGACGGGGGTTCGGTCTCAGCGAGTGAACACCGGGGAATAGCGGTCGTCTACTCACGACGTATAGAGTACTCAGGATGCTTCCCGAAGTTCCTCAGCAGGAGTGTCATCGCGCTGAATGCTGACCTCCAGGGATCCTACTTGAGGAGCTGTCTCAGCCCTTGAAAGTGCTTGATGAGTACTTGTGTGTTTCGAAGCGCGTTCCGTTAACCGACGCGTCAAGGCCAGCCGGTGTAGTCGACACCACGACCTATGGAAACTTGCGTGTCCCCATCCCCAGGTTCAAACAAAGGCACACCCTCACACTCTGGAGGTGCGCTTGTCTTGGCCTCGGGGTTCGAAGCCACAACTAGTACCGGGCTGGTTACGTCACCGCCCAGATCAGACATGGAGCCATCGGAGAAAAGACAGATGATCTCCGTCGGCGAAGAGCTGGGCGTCGAGTGGGAAGATTCCATTCTGTGTGTCCGTGGGTAAGTATGCGTGATCTTCCAGCGTGATGGATGGGATGAAGTCAAGAGTTGATCGAGGGACGTGACCACATGTGGCGGGGCAAGCTAACGTGATCAGCCTTGTCTTGCGCCCGAATCAAATTCCAATTTACCGACGCTTGGTGAGCATAATTGATGAACTCGTACGACCATAATGAAGTGCCATAAGTCATGGCGTATCTAGCTGTATCATCGAAGCGAAAAGATTAATAATCGGCCCAAACGTTCCATCGGCAGGTCACCCACCAGGAACTCATAGCGGTGATACCCAAATGCTCGACTAGTGAGTGGAGTGATGGGGGCACATTCCCGACCGACGTCGTGCTTTGAAAATGATTCTTCCCAAATCCTAGATGATGGTGATAATAAAAAAGCGAGGATTCTCTTATCTATTCAATGGGAAGTTCAATCACTCGAGTCTTCGCTAAACCTACCTTGAAAAACCAATTTGGAGTTCTCGCAGAGCTCATTCAGTACCTCTGGACCTCATTAGTCTGAAGTTCTCTTACAAAATGTACACCATTCTTCTAAGTGTGCCGACAAATTCGTCGTACTTTGAAAGCAGCTTGATTACGATCCGACTCCAGAGTCGCTGGGTATTGCGGGATTTCTCCATTGGTACTAGGGTCGATCTTTAGCTTGCAATGAAATTTCCCCGTAAATGCTACGCGTTGGTCGCCTTGACTTGGGGGGACGAAATTTGAACTCTGTGGGATAGGTACGTCGGCACGGCGCATACATGTAACGAGCCAACCATACCAGCTCACATGACATGAGTTTAGGCTTATCATGCACGCAGCTAAACGCTGGAAACTGTTCGATTCATGGCAAATACAACGAATTTTACACACGGCATAAATTAAAGGCACCGCTACTGCCCCCAGCCACGTAGCTTCGGGAATGTGGGCATTAGAAGCCCCGCTGGTCGAATCCTAGAACCAGACCCTACGACCGACGGAAGCTCTGGAGCCAATTTCAAAGGGGCGTACTGTGCCTTGAATATAGTAGGGGTAGACTTGACAGCAATGGAGGCGTTGAGATTCTTCACAGACGATTCGAGTCTAGAGATACGATTTGCGTGCGCCAGCTGCTGAACTTGGATGCGTTTGAATGCTGAAATAGTGCATGGTGATGTTGCACGCTCCCGATCCTCAATTTTACCATCGTCAATAAGATGGAGTTTCCAATCGGGAGTCTCGACATGGTGATCATGCTCGGGCTGGGAACCGCCAATGGTGCTTCGTTCAACATCGATCAATGATGGTCCCATTTCGGTTCCTGGAAGCAGTGTAACTCGAACCGGATGGTCCCGATGCTCCGTTGACAAATACACGTACCAATATTATCTACACAAGTTGTCGTATCATTGGTCTCCGGTTTATCGCCGTGTGGCGGTGGGCGAGTGCACACAAGCGCTGTATGAGGTGCGATTTCCCGGGAGCTATCGTCCATATTACCGTTCTGCGCGTGTTGTCTCCCGCCCACTGCATCTATCCCCCTCCCCCTCCGTCGCTGTTCCTTTTCGCGCATCCCAGCAATGCTAACGAACGCATCTAGTCCAATTATCTTGGCCTCCCCATTAGTGATAGGCTCGTCCCTCATCTCCAATTCACGGTACGCCAGTTCTTCCCACGCTGGAAGATGGAACTCCCGGGCAACCTCGATTCGCTTGACTGCACTCAGTTCGAGTGTTTCCAGATATTGGATGCAATACTCCCGTAGTGCATAATATTCATAGGCCGTAGCTACTCGGAGTGCGGAGACGAGCGTGCGAGAACTGAATACGAATGGTGCCGCGATTGCTCTTGAGATCACTCTTAGCAAGCGACAGTTGGGGAAATAGCTCTCTTCTACTCACGACGTATAAAGCACCTTGAACGTTTCGCAAAAATCCCTCGCTGAAATATCATCGCGCTGAATGCTGATCTCTAGGGGGTTTCTCTCAAGAAATGTTCTCAGTACTCGGAAGCGCTTGATGAGATATTTGTGTGTTTCAAAGCGTGTTCCATTCACCTGAGATAAACGCCACGTTAGAGATAGGTAATACAGTTAGCACCAAGGCTTACAGAAATGTGCATATCACCATCTCCGGGCTCGAACAAAGGCACTCCTTTGCACTGTGGGGGGCTAGCCTTGGATTCGGGGTTAGTAGCCACAACTACTGGTCTGATCATATCATTGCATGGATCGGATATGGAGGCATTCATGAGGGATAGAACACAGGTACTAGTGGGCGATTCCATCGTGGGTTTCGATGAACAGGTCTATGTGTATCGTGGTGTGGTGAGAGGGATGAAGTCCGGGGTTGATCGGCGGCGCAGCCACGCGTGGTAAGTAAGAGGACCTGACGTGATCGGCCTTGCCTTGCTCATACCAATCGTGCTGTCCGGGAACCCCGTGAGTCTTGGCCGCTAACCCCTCGATGAATATGTGGTCCGAATCCCCAAAATGTAATGTGTGTCCGTGTTCCGCTAATGAGATATGTAATCCTGTAGTAAGTTCGCAGAAACGCCGAGAATGGTGAATGCACTGAAACACTAATCTATCGCAATGCACTCATTCAAAGCACATTCTAAACGCATAACCAGACGCAGTAACTAATGCGGATAAAACCAGACATGACGTATAAACAAAGGCAAATATCACCATCCAAAATGCACCGGAGCATAGCCCGGTAAAGCGCATAATTCATTCCCCTAAGACGCGTGGTACCTCATTCGGTCACAAGCACGAGGGTAATGAAGACATATTTTTAAGATAGTAACCCCCATGTCGAATGTTTTATACGCGTTAGTGGTGAAAGATAAGAGTCAGGATGGGAAAGGCGTTGGCACGGCACATCTGCAGAGGCCACGTGATCGGGCACATGAGCCAGCCATTCGATCACATCGTGCATACAGTCATCTAACACCAGCATTCTATTTCTCTGGACCTTTTTATTATCTTGGGGGCGATTCTCATCCGGTTGATATATGAAATTGTTGTGTTAATGTGTGGTAGCGTTTAGGGATACGGATGTGAGCGCCCCCAACGAGTTTGTTCAATGGATATTATGTGTAAGAAGATTACTCCGTTCCACAAAGGCCTATGTATAGTCTTAGGGAAGAATGGGCAGCGTTTTGATATCATGCGGTTTTACAGACCCAGCTTGCCCGCTTGAGCTCATCCTCAACCGAGTGCCCCTGATCGTTCCCTGGGAAACCATTCTTTAGGGTGTAAACCAAGCACTTTGAGAGCCCAATCCTTTCCAAGACGCCAGAAAGATGGGTGTAAAGGGTACGGCTTTCCGATGCGATGGAGGGTGCGAGTTCATGAATCCGACAAGTGATAACTCGAGGTTGTCCGAGAATGGGAGGAGCAGGAGTTCCTGGTGCTGCTGGTGCTGCTGGTGCTGCCGGTAGTAGTTGCGGCCGCCATGACGGGGGTATCTGCGGCGGCAATTGTGGTGGAAGATCCGGATTCGCCTTATGGCCCTGATTTTCTACTCGGCAGTCGCAAGCAGGAAGAGAAGTATGCTTTAATGTTTGCTCCGAAACAGAAATCTGATTAAATAAAACTCTCTAATGGAACCATGAGCGCGCATTTACCAGCTACAGCTTCAAGCTTGTCTTTCATCACCGTGCCGTCGGCATTCAAAAAAGCGTCTGTAGCTACCTGATCGACCAGCTCAACATACTGGCGATGTTGCTCAGCTTCTCGAATCCGAGCTATTCCAACAAACCGAGTAATCCCTAGAACATTTGCTTCCTCCCCAGAAATCGGTTCTGGACGACGACAGAGTTCAGCAAACACTGGAATTTCTCAATCAGGAAGCTTCAACTCGTCAGACAGTGCGATCTGATCAATGGCCGTCGCGTAGTATTTCTTAGATTCGAGCTGGGATATTGCAAAGTTCCTAAGCACCGGGTTCTGAAAGAGAGTTGCGGTGCGCAAGGTGGATGCTAGTGTTTCGGCGTCAAAACTGGGTGGCGCTTGGCAAAATAGGGACCTCATTCTTATGACATCGTGAGCATACGCGGACTGATAGGGGGTCGTATCTACTTACGACGAATATATTACTCGAAATGTGTTTTGAAAATCTACACGTGTACATTGCACTTTCCCAGCGCTTGGAATGCGGATTATAACCCGGCGCTCAGGGTCAGCAGTGAATTCCCCTTTTTCACGAGCCTGGTGGACAAGCTCGGTAATCTTAGCGAACTCGGTCAACAGAAATTCATGGACCCAAAACATGCGGCCCGATATCTTTATGACACAATCGCTTAGTTTTGATCCCTACTACTGAACACCGTCTCACCCACTTGAAGTTCAATGTTACCATCCGAGTATGCAAAATCTGGGTCAGCTTGTGATATTGTGCCCTGAAGGTTATCTGCCATTTCAATAGAGGGTCCCCCTTGGTCTGGACCACCCGTTCATCACATTCTAGTCATTATGTAAATAATACACAGACACCGTTGCCCCGACAAACGTACCCTGATTATTGCTCGAAGAGAGACCATCTCCAGTGTGCAAAGAGGCCATTGATCGGTGTGTGAAGAGGGCTTCGAGCCGAACTAGTTCAAGTAGATTGGAATAAATTTATGTTAGAAGCAAGGTGCAGATGATGCGCTGTGATGTCAATGGTGGTTGAAATACGCAATCAGACAAGCCACGAGGCGATGTGCCGAGATCAGATCACGCTTCCATCTCGCCGGTACTTGGCACGGTAATAAGGGGCACCGGTATTATTATCAAAATGAATACACACAAACCAACTGCCTAAAGGTCCATGGATGAACGTGGAGTGCAGTTGTATATATTTGATATTACTTTGCCTTACGGATCCAACTCGCCTGCTTGAGCTCATTCTCATCCGAGTACTCCTTGTCGCTGCCTAGACCGCGCGTTGTTGCAGAAATGGACTGAGTTAGAGCCCCAAGTCGTCCCAAGGCATCAGAAAGATGTTTATAAAGTGTATAGCTTTCCGATGCAAGGCGTAGCGCAAGTCGGTGAACTTCTCGGGTACCGACCGCGGGTGGTTTAGGGACGACCCTTCGTGGTGGATAATCAGATGAATCCCGTACAGGGCAGCTTCCATAATCTGGGATGGTGCCGCTGTTTTCTGTTCCAAAGTCACATATAGGAAGTGGAGCATGCCTCAGTGTTTGCCCTGGTATGAAACGAGTTAGTACAATTCTCAAATCTTGTCCATGGGTGAGTCCTCACTGGCTGCAGCTTGAAGCTTCTCTTGCTTCACAGTACCATCGGTGTTCAGAAATGGGTTTGCAGCTGCTCGGCCAATTAACCCAATGTATTGCCGGCGCTGCTCAACCTCTCGAATTCGAGCTATTTCCACAAACCGAGTAATACCTAGAATTTTTGCTTCCTTCTGGGAAATCGGCTCTGGCCGACGACATAGCTCGGAGAATGCTGAAGTTTCCCAATCGGGAAGTAACAGTTCATCGGAGAGCGCTATCCGGTAAATGGGGGGGAGAACCAGCCCAGATTGGAGTCGGGTAATTGCGAAAGACTGTAAACCCGGATTCTGGTAGAGAATCGCAACACGTAGTGCGGACACTAATGTTGTTTTGTCAAAACTAGATGATGAGGGATCTGACACAACGCTTGTTGTTGCCAGATTACGAGTATGAGGCGATAACCTAGGTCTATGATGTGCTTGTACGTACTTGGAGTATATCAATCGGAAAGCGTTGCGAAAGTCCGCGCCTCTCAATCTCTCGGCACCATGTATGCGAATCTTGACACGGCGTTCGGGGGATATTTCTCCTTGAACCCTGGCCTGGCGGATGAGTTCGGCGATCTTGACAAATTTGGCCAGTTGGAACTCATGGATCCAAAATCGGAGAGTTGACGTCTTGACAATGCTTAGCTTTACCGTTGCGTTGAACGAAAAGGGGCTTACTTGAAGTTCGACATTACCGTCGGAGTATGCAAATTCCGGGTCAACTGGTATCGCAGGGGCTTGGGTATGATTCGCAATCATAGTCGAGTGCGTAATCAGATCCGGATTGCCTGTTCATAACATCGGAGTGAGGGCCAAGTCATTCATGTAGTATTCCACTACAGGCAAACGCACCCTGATTGTTACTTGATGATAGAACATGCTCAAGGTCCGAAGCGGCCATTGACATGAGCGGCCAGGAGAATAAGGGAGGTGAGCGAAGCTAGTTGGATTAAAAGATTTCTGTTAAAAGGAGAGTGGTGCTTTAGGTATTGATGGTGGTTGTCGCTTGTGGTGCACACTTTAGGGGCGCCACGGATCAAGAATGTTGTGCCGGTGTTTGGTCCCGGCCCGGTCACCCCTCCGACGCTCGGTCCGGAAACTCAGATAAACAGAATGTGGTTTCCTCTACCCCCAGTGTTTTTCGGTTTCACATTGGGCGGTTAATATCATGGTAGGCTTCCCTTGTAATCATGATAGGGCATTATTGGTAGAGGTACGAACCAACATTTTATCTATTCTCCCAAGGTCGGTACAAATTTGCAAATCAAAGTACAACAGGTGTTAATTTGGACTGGTGGCATTCACATTTGGGCGGATCTACGGACCCACGATGTTTCCATTAAGGAATCTTCAACCGAACCACCTGGTCTCCCCCCCTGGGTTGCCAACATTGCTCGCTTGACTCGTCCGAGTCGCTCCACGAGATCATTGCGTTGATCATACAAAGCTCGGCTCTCTGCTGCAATCCGTGGCGCAATCTCATGAACTTGGCATGGAATGACCGAACGGGATTCTGCCGACCCCCTTAACGTTGAAGGTTGTTGCTCAGACATATTCCTGGCACGCCTTCTCATTCGCCTCAGGGATTCATTTCCACTATCATCGGATTGGACTCTGCCGCTTCGGACTGCACGGCAATCGCATCTTGGAAGGCGTGGGTGCCGAAGAGTGTATTCTACATTGTAGTGCCACAAATATGAATCAGCACATAATCTATGCGGGATTTACTCTACACTAACCTGCGGTATCTGAAAACCTCTCCCGGAGCACCGTACCGTCTGGGTTTAGTAATTCATGAGCGCCCACTTCCCTATTGACAAGTTCAATGGAGCTCCGCCTCTGCTCCTCCTCCCTAATCCGTGAAATGTCTACAAACCGACGCATACCCAAAATCTCTGCCTCTTCAACAGAAATGGGCTCGGGTCGGCGGCAAAGTTCGGCGAAGGCCGAGATTTCCCATTCAGGAATCGAAAGTGTGCGGGACAATTCAATGCGGCGGATAGCAGGTAGATTATGGCTTTGCTCAAGCTCATCTATTGCGTATTGGCGCAGGTCGGGATATTTATACCTTGACGCAATTTTCAAAGTAGAGACCAAGGTGTCGGAATCAAACAGTGGAGCCCGACGCCTGGAAGCCACACTAAGTAAAATACATTTTAGCAACTCAATCCACCCATACGATCAATGTACACACCAGGTGTACATAACTATTAGGGCGTTACGAATGTCTTCAGCCTTCTGGGACGAAACTATTTTCAGGCGGGGGGTGTCGCTGCTGCGCCCTTGCGCACGAGCTGTTTGTATGCGTTCGGCCAATATAGAGAATTTGCCGAGTTGGAACTCGTGCACCAAGAACATACTATCGGATGTCTATAATAGGACAAACAATAAGCTTCGGTTTTGGTTTATTAACCCGGCTTTCTTCTGCTCACCCAAAGTTCAACCTGGGCATCCGTGTGTGCAAACTCAGGATGAACGGGAGGGGGAGTTCGCGATACGGTGGCACGAGTGGTAGAGCTCCCTATAACCCAAGAAAAACGTTAGCCGAATTCCTGACTTATCGCCACCTGTAGTCTGAAGAACTGACTCTGGCTGCGGCGAGAGGATGAAATCGATTCAATACTGGAGACTCCCGATAACACGGAGTATCCGGATGAAGGTGAACTGATACCAGACCGAGGTTGACGAGTACTTGAAGACATATTAGGATTGCTGAATGCTCAAGTGGTGGTCGTCCGAGGGGACCAGCCACTCGACCCTCCAGCGCTTAAATATCCCCCCCCCCGACTTCGCCACGGGATAGAACGATAACGTGATGGAGGGGATTGAGATTTCCCTTAATAGACAAACACGGAGGGTATGCCAATGAACGAATCACCCCGCAAAGAACTCAAGAAGAGGAACCACCACGATACATATCACATGATGGGTATATATGCGTCTCCGATGCGATAGGGTTATTTTACCATATCCATGGAACATTAACTATGCGCTTTCGTGGTACATATATGCGACTAAGAGAATTGCGGTCTGTTTTGCTTGCTTGTTTCCTGAGTGGTAAGAACTGATGTGGGTGGTGTGCCATTTTCTCAAACTTTCTAGGGTACAAAATATGTTAAGTTCAAAGCTTTCAAGGCACTTCAGCATGAGAACACGGTAAGAATCACCGGAGATAGACTAGGTATCGCATATTTTCAGGTAACCTTCCGAACCCACGTTGCGCGATCAATTTCTTCCTCGACCGAGAGTACTATGCTATCCTCTTCGAGAACCTGATTGGATACTGCTAGCTTCAAGTCTTCGAATCGCTTCATAAGATCATTGCGCTGTTTGAATAGCACCTGGCTCTCCGACGCGACTCGTGGGGCAATATTGTGGATTTGACACGGAACCACAGAGAGCCTCGAATCTTTCATGGCCTTGATCTGCAAACCGAATGACTGTGGACCAATTATGTCTGCGACCGAATGTCTGCTATTCGATATCGACGTCGTAGAGCCAGTCAAACGGTTGTCCAATTGTGTATCGTCGCATATACGCTGGATCCTGCAGTCGCACTTGGGGAGCGAAGAATACTTGAGCGTGTACTCTGCAAATAAGTGTATTTAAACCCCCTTAGGTTCGTTGGTAAACTAATCTACTCACTGGCATCAGTTTGAAGCTTATCATCCGTCACCGGCCCCTTATGGTCCAACAATCCATGAGACTCCATAGACTTGCCCACGAGCCCAACAAACCTTCGGC
>WSTI01000033.1:13106-23532 GCA_019616915.1 Ceratobasidium sp. 423
GGGATTCATCTCGAGAATTTAGGCTGACGTTGGGATGAAGGCTTTGGCCAAATCAATCAGCCACTTGACACCCAAACGCCAGCGCTTACACCCACATGCAATCTATCGTCCTCGTGAGCACTTACGTAAAACGAGCAAAAGCCGAGCACGACCCAGCCGCACACAGCACACACCCTTGCAAAAATCCATTATAAACCCTCTCTTCACAAATCGGTGCCTAATCACTCGCCACACAAGCCGTGACAGACTCCACCCCTAACATTCTCTTCACAATCCCATCCAGGCCCTTTTCTTTTTCACTTTCACTCACAAACCTCTTCACCTTTTCACGCGCAAGGGCCCGTTCGGAAGGAGCTGGAGCGGCCACCCAAACACTCACCGACCCCGCAACCACACCAGCCAAAAAATCAGCATCCATGGTTCCCACTAAACTACGTAAAGCGCTCAGGACGGATTTGATACCCGCGAAACGGGGTCGGGCGAGCGTTAGAAGGGCAATGATGATGTTTCGGTGTGCGACACTGTCTGAACCCTGTTGAACCGGGGCGCGAAGCAACTCGAGCGCACTCGTAAACGGCAAGATTCGAGCGGGGTTCGGGATCGGAGTTCCGGCGATCGACGCCTGCAACGCCAAGTTGAGATAAGACGAAGCGAAGAGCGGGGCGCTGGTGCTAGTGGAGCCTGGGTTGGACGGATGGAGCACACGCAACATAGCGTTTACGTCAATGTTCGCCTTGGGAATGTACGGCGATGCGAGCAAGCGCAGCACTCGATGGCGGGTCATTTCGGTCACGGGTGGGGGGCATCCGTTAGCCAGTACCAAAAGCTGGAGAATGTCCAGGTGTGTCTGGGCAGCGTGTCTAAGGAAACAAGTTGTTATCAGTTTTTCGTCGAGTGAAGAGGGGCCTACCCGTGCCGTTCTGCCTCGTTGGCCAGAGCCCAGATCACGCCGCGGAGCGTCCAGTTCAAAAGGGGCCCCTCGAAATACGATACCCCATTGCGCAAGATCTCCATCCCAGCTCCCTCGGGTTCGGCTGCACATTTCCGAATCGCTTCTGTGAATAACGTGGCGCACAATTTGAGCAGTACCCGTGGGCTCGTAGATCTAAACGTGGTCAATATATGCGTCGGGTTGTATCCGTGTAATGTACCTCAAGATATTATCGTCAATCCCAAAGCTGTTGGAATCAAATGCCGCCTTGACCCAGTCGTTGATCAGGGTACGTTCCGGCTCGGTCAAGTCTGACAAATTGTACACTGCCCATGACGAGGTGAGGTAAGACGCATCAAGAACGCGGTCGCCATGTTTGAGTATCCCGCTCCCAAGCTGAAACGCCAATGAAGGCTGAGCCGAGGGTTGATAAAATGTTGCGTACTTACCTCATAACGTGTGACTAGCAACTGAAGTAATAGCAATACGTCTCCGTACTGACCCAACGCCGACTGCGGATCCCCTGCAATCACACCCGAATCAGGGTGATATTTCCAAATTAGGATAGTATGCTTACCAACGCCCGCGCCTTCCAAATCCTCCAAAAACGCTAAACCAGCTGCGACAAACTCGGTGGGCGGAACCCTTAAACCGACGATATCTAAAACAGTCGAGTGGGAGTAGAGTAGTCTGGACAAATGGGCCAGGGACTCGAGTGTTGCGGGGGAGAGGTGTTGTGTGGAGTGTGCGAGGCTCGTGTATCCCTATCATATCATCAACGGTAGATCATTTGGCGTGGGGAGGTGGATACCTTGTGTAGGACGGTACAGAGGCACGCATGCGTCTCGGGGTCCACCACCGCACGGTCGATCAACTCGAGTTTATCCGACAGTGGGACTTCAAGAGAGAGTAGCCTTGATTTCAGATAGACCTAACTTGGTCGGTCAGCTCTGTCACATTACCCCGGCCGGGGTGGAGCGCTTAGGAGTACCTCCAACTCTTGCCCGTTTTCTCCCGCCTCGGTAAACACCCGCCCCACACCGCGTCCCGGCCAATTCTCGATCGCAACACCGGGAAAAGGGAAATTAGATTCGAGCAAAGACACGCTTTGGAGGCTCTGAACAAGCATTGTACGGATGTTCTTCCTATTCAGGATGGTGAGAACGGCATCAACGGGTAATCGAGAAAAAGTATAGTTCCTACCCCTTGCTTCCATCTTCCGGAACATCCTCCTCCATCGAGTCTTCTCTCGCACGCGTTATCGGCGCCGTCGCATCGCATTTATCGAGTAAAGCGCCGGCGTGCGTAAATAATCCGGTTATAGCTGATTGAACACCCTCTTTCTAAATTAAAAAGATCGGCGTTGTGAAATGAAAAGAGTGATTAAATTTTACGCACGAGTTTGGCCTGAGCTGGTTCGAGTTGACAAAGGAGAGCTGGTAACTGGCGTGTAATATGTCAAGATACACGTTGGCCGAAGCCCATGAATGCGGTGACGTACCGACCCGAACAGCGCGGCGCGGACGATTAGCCTCGTGTTCCCATCCGGCTCATTTGCAAGGACAGAGATCAAAGAGGCATACAACTGGGAAAAGAAACCATCTGGGGAATGTGTAGCGTTGTACACAGTTTGGAGGGCTGAGAGGTGCGAGTCCGGGTAGGCAAGGACAGTGGTCTAGACGACAAGGCAGGGGGTACCGGTTAGTGAAGAAACCGAGCAAAAAGCACTGGCCAGAACGTACGACTTGATACGCGAGCACGTCGAACAACGGCCCATTTCTCGAAAACTCCAAGAGTTCCGGCCGTTGAGGCAGCTCGTCTGTCACCTGCTGTTGTACCCGTGACGGCCCAGGTCCATCGGCCGTCGTCAAAGCCGAAAGCTGGAATAACCAGTTCGTCAACTGTGGGCTGACGATTTCCCCTGCGTCCAGTAAATCATTTACGCCCGGAACAAGGTTCAACGCGAGTGCTGGCGAGAGATTCGGATTCGGAGGCGAGGCGACGACGGTTCTTAGAATCGCAAGCAAGATGTCGAGTGCAGAAGTAGTGAGTACTGCATCGTGCATATGAGAGACATGTTGTACGAGCGAGACGCAGCCCTGGGCGGTAGGTAGCGTGGGAGTTAAATTGGCCGATGGCTTTTGAACACGAGGTGCGGCGACGGCGCACAGTGCTGAAAGCAGTTGGGTCGCCTGATCTCCAGGCGAGGTCAAGATCGCCTGAGACCTGGCGATAAGTGCTGTGATGTAGATGCCGATTGGCAGCACCGTCTCCGAGTCGAGGGCGACGCAAAGATATTGCAGTAATACGGGAGATAGGGGGTATGCTTCTAGTAGGCTAAATATCGATGCTACATAGTGGCGTGAGTGAATGTTCTGAATAGAGGTTAGATACTCACTGCAAATTTCAGACGCAGGTACGGCAGACGGTCCGTGTGGTTTCAGCTGCTGCACGACGGCTAGCCACTTGAATTAGTGAGTTGAATTTCCGGAAGAGGAGTTGGGACGCGAACACACATTTTCTGCGGGGTAGCCTGACAGGAAGGCTGCTTTGGTGATGTCATTCACAGTGGGATCCATAGCAATTGTATGGAATTTTAGGTTCTTTTGGGTTGGGGACTAGAGGTCGTATTTGGGGTTCGTCCAAGCAGCTAGCGAAAAGGAACAGAGGTTAGGGCGAAAAGAGCCAGGAGAGACGAACAAGTCGGAAAATTATAGATCCACAGTCTAGAGCTCGAGCTGGTGCATGCACAGTGCGTGTGTGGCGCGAAGAGGGGACAAAAGCAAGCGGGTAACACAAGGGTGGAGGTTCGGAGCAACGAGCACAAGGGTTGGGAGCGTCACGAGCAGGCTAGATACTCTTTTTGAGCAGATATTACAGGGTTAAAGAGAGACGATATTCCTCTTTTGAGACTGACAGGTAAAAGCAACGTCAGGAGAAATAGCCGTTGTAAACGTTATCCTAGCCGTCGTTAATCGGTGGAAATGCAAAAACCCTTGCAACGAGGCAGGATCAGACTAGACAAATCGGGATATCATAAGCAGAAGCATGCTCCAACAGCACGTCCACCTCGAGGCAAACTCTTCCAATTCTCGCCGTCTTAAAGGGGGCCGTCTTTTCCATTTCTCGTTGTAGATTCCCTCTATCCTCTGTCAGTGGCGGCGGACTAGACTTGACCTTGTTGCAGTGCCAGCATATCCGTTCATTACTTGCACCTAGTAATTTACGAATACTGTATTTTCCGGGTTATTATTGCTGCTAGTCCAGTCGCCGACCGAGTTACGACCTGCTACGTTATAATGAACACGATCCCATTCACGAACGAGCCATCCTCTCCCACTACTCCCCTTACCCCATCATACTCCGAGGCCATCCGATATCTCGCCGAGGTTGCCGCTGCCCAGGAGTGGACCGACGCCATTGGAGCGATGCACAGCTCTCCGCTGCCCAAACAGATTCCCGCCCGTCGCCGCCGTCAGTCGCGCAAGGCATCTCGGGCAGCCGGACCCCCGGGATTGCCAATCGAAATTAAGGAGCTGGTGGTGAGTATATGGCAATCGAATTAGCGCCCATGCTCACACGACGCAGCAAAAGGTCCTGGGGACCAAGGAAATCTCTGTCAAGATCCCGGATACGCCTATTGCCGGCCCCTCGTCCTCGACTACGCCCAAGCCCTCGCTCAAGCTCGTGCCATGGACATATCCGCCTATCGATGAAGATGCCATTGCCCCTCCCTCGCCGGTCCAGATGGAGGGGCCATCCATGGCGCTTGCCTTTGACGCCGACTCTTCCGCGTACGACTCGGAGTTTGACACCGAGCTCGAGACCGAGACCGAGACCGAGACCGAGCTTGAGACTGAAGTCGAGTCGGACGCTGCTCCCCATATCCACCGCCCCAAGGTCCGCGTAGTCATCGACGACTCGGAGCCCACCACGCCCGAGTACGAGGCCGAGGTCAGTGCATTTTACTGTTTGATGACATCATCTCATTGCTCTTCAGGCCTACAACAAGTGCGAGCCCTGGCCTCTTGTCATCCCCACTCCCTCGACTGCCGTCCCCAAGTCCACCCCCGTCGAGATCCGTCCCAAAAGCCCCGCCGTCGAGCTCGGAAAACTCGTCGACCAGGTCTTTGCCGAGGAGGAAGAGGACGACGACGAGTGGATCTACGGCCCTCCTTCGTACTACACCTCTCCCCCCGAGTCTCCCGGCAACTCCCCAGCTCCAACCCCATCGTACACCGACGACGAATACGACGAGTCTGAAGTCGAGCTCGACTCCTACTTTGACTTGTCCACCGACCCCATCACGACTCACCACTTGCGCAACGACCTCGAAATCATCCGCCCATTCTCTCCCGATGCGCCAGAGATCACGTTTACACCCCCGACTTGGGAAGCCTTTTTCGAATGTATGCCCCCTCAAGACGAAGCCTATGGCCAACTTCTCGCCTTGCCCGGCTCCACCCCGCTCGGCCCCGCCGAACTCGAACACAACACGCTCGTCAGCCGCCCGCGCATCCAGCGTAACCCCACCACCGGCGCGCAAGAGTGCATGTGGAGGGGCAAGTGGACCCCGTGCTGCTGGGCGTGCGGAGGCGCAGCAGAAGGCATGGACACCTCGCTCCCCGCCTCGCAGCGCACCGGCTGGTTCGTCCTCGACGGCCAACGCTGGCGTATGACTCGCTCCTAAATCAACTCTTTGTCTCTGTTTTGTAATCTAGAAAATGTGTTTGGGAGGTCGTTCGTTGTGTCGGATAGTAGCTCCCAGGTGATCCCTCGGCCATAGGCCATCCCTTCCGGGTTGAGATCGAGCGATGATGCCCTTGAGCGGCACGGCAGAGTCCGAGCCCTCGGGCAGCGCTCCTGTATCTCCCTGCTTGCGAGATGGAATCCTAGCCGAGCGCGGATCCCTGCAGCGCGCGTAAGGCCCAGTGCCTACGCATTATCCTGGCCCAGAGCTTTCTTAGTGGTTTTTTGTCGCCACCCGGGTGGTGGTACATTACTCTTGGTAGTATTGCGAGGGAGTTCGGCTAGTATACGTTAGCTAGTTGCAGTGGCTCAAGTCCCCCTCGCTGTCTTTATTCGCTGGAATCGATGATGTTTCGCTCGATTGCGTTTTTTCTTTTTTGCTCCGATTTCAAGACAATCCTTACACATTTTCTGTTATGCTTACCAATCAATCAATCTGAATGACGTTATTGCCTTTTTTGTGTGATGAGAGGGCCTGGACCTGGCCTTGACCTTGAGTGCACCTGGCCCTAACCGATGTGAGAACGACCATGGCCACGACCAAAGACATTTTGCTACACATCCAAGCCACATTCCTTGCCCCTCCTCCACCCCAACTCACAGACATCCTCCCCCTCATCGACGTGTACATCTCCGAAACGGGCCAACTCGAACCCGAACTTGATAATGGCCTGTTGGACATATACTCCCAAGCCGTGGATCACTCTGACGTCTCGCACATTGGAGCATTCGTCGGTGTGTTGTACGCGTTCCGAATGGTCCTCTCGAGCGCGTCGATTATTTCTTGGTTTGATTCCTTGTTGAGGCGCGCGTTGAGAGAACCCAAGTTGGACGTTGCGGCTGTGAAACAAGCAAAAGAACTTGTGTTGATGCCGTTGTATGATGAATCCGAGAGTAAAGCTCAACTGTTGCGACGCAGACTCGTCCAGCTCTATGTCTTGGATGCCCCGAAAGAAAACGACAGCGCGGTGGAAACCATGACTCAACATGCTGACGAGCGCGCCAAGATGGCCGTGTGGAAGAGTAACTTGGAGGATTTGTTGGTTTCGGATGGGTTTACCCGGCCCAAGGTGAGTGTGATCGTCGGTGAGAGGGTAGGGGCTGATTCGAGTAGGAACTGTTTGAAGAGTTGGATGTGAGTTTCAAGTCTAACCCTGAAAGTCGGTTGCAACTTTGTATCCTCGTGAGTCTCTTGTAGCTTCTTGTTTCTTTCGACTGACATTTGTTGGAGCTTAACCGACTATCCCGCTCTCCTGGCAAAATATCCACACCGTTTGTGAACTCTCCGCTCTTTTCCACACTGCTGTTTTCCCTCCAAGTCGACCAATCGACAACGGCGTTTAGTATTGGAATCACGGCTCTTATTATGCTCCTTCCTGCGTTGGCGGTGGATGCCCCGGCACAATTGAACGCGTGGTTACCTGCGCTGCTCACCATCCTCGGGAGAGTCGTTTCTTGGAAACTGCGAGGCGAGAGAAAAGAGGGTAGACGAAAAGGATGGAAAGTCAAGGACGAGTTCGAGTGGAAACGACTAGGCAAGTATCCATTCCATTTCAACTCACGCATACTAATTCGTGTATAGACGCTTCATTCGAATCAGCAGGTATGCTGTACGTTTCCTCCTTTTGGTGTCCTAACCCCTTCTCACCCCCCCGGCCTAGAGGTAGCGCCCAACGAAACTAGGCTGTATTTTACGTTTATGTATGGCCTTTATCCGTGCAACACTATTGCATTTCTTCGGTCCCCGGTTGCGTTTCTAAAGGCGCACGAGCATGTGTCGATGCTTACACATGATTGGGATGTGGTTTTGGACGAGGACGAGATTAAGAGTTGTTGTCGGGTGAGTTCATCGGTGAAAACGAATGAGTAGGGGTTAATTGGGGAAAAGCCATTGTTGCGTGGACATGTCATTCATCCGAGTATCATTCTCGCCGATTCCAAGAGCGAACTTGCGGATTTGGAAAGGTGGAAGGATAAAGATGTCGCGACTGTTGCTGCGTAAGCTGCCCTTTTCCACGCTCTTCCCTTACTAATAATCCACAGCGAATGCACACTCTTAGACATCCAAAATGCCCGAACGTTGGGAGGGCACAGTATAGCGTATTACGTTCCTCCTACACCACAAGCGAGCGGCCGTCCTACTCCTCAAGCGAGTGGTCACCCTACGCCGCAAGTAAGCGGCAAGTCGCTCCATCCTCCGGGCAGCGAGAATCCTGTCGGAATTCCGTTACCGCCTAGTCCTGGGTCTGCTCAACCTCAAGCCGTGGATCCAAGCTCACGAAGGTCATCAGGAGACGATAGCGACAAGTCTCTCGAAATCATGATTAGCACTCATGCAGCTCTAACCGCTCCCCCCGAACCACTGCTCTTAATCGGCGAAACTCCCGTGCCGCCCCCCGAGATGGGTACTTCCCCTCGACCGCGACACGCCATGGCCGAGGAAGCGCTCTCGATCCTTCAGCGCGACGTTCTCATCCTCAAGAACCAGCTCAACTTTGAGATTTATTTGAAAGAGCTGGTGCAGCAGCATGTGGGACGACTTCACCAGGATAAGATTATTTCGAGGAGCGAGGAAGCCGAGAGGCAGAGTTTGGTGCGTCCCTTTGACTCGTTTGTACCATAACTAACGCTGTGGCAGCACACGAAACTTAAAGACTACAAAGCTAAACTTACAAAAGCCCAGGAAGACCTGGCTACGATCCGAGCCGAGGCCGCTGGGACCAAGTCGAGGCATAACCAATGGGTCACGGAGCTTCAGGATAAACTTAGTCGGTTTAGGGAGGAGAAGAAGAGTTGGGCTGCGGAAGCTGTCGAGTTGAGGGGTGAGGTTAATGATGCGAGGGTGCGTTTCTTTTCTCAATCTCTTTGCTATGGTTGATGTGTTGTATGCTAGGCGGCTTTGAAAGCGCAGAGTGAAGCGTTGGCTGATGCGTTGAATGAGTGGGTTTCTTTTGTTCTATCGAGAGCGGGAGCTGAACTGGTGAATAGGGTGTTTGATCTTAAGCAGAAGTTGCGCGAGTCGGAGCCCAAGGTGGAAAAGGTCGCTGCGTACGAACAGAGGATCGATCATTTGGTCAAGGCGCAGGCTTTGAGGTACTTTTTTTCATTTTGAATCAAGCGACTTGCTAACTTTGGTTGCAGGGACGATTCGCCGGAAATGCGAGCCTACCGAGAAGATCGCGCCAAACTTGATGAAATGATTAGCAATTACGCCAAGATGGAGCTTCAACTCCAGAGCTTGCAACATGCGAATGAACAGTTGGCTGCGTTGCACAAGTATGTCCTCTGACTTTTTGATGGAATTTATCTGACCCGTTAAACAGGACTCAAGAAGATGAACTCAACCTCGCGCGCTCCCAAGTAACAGACCTCACACGCCGTCTTGCATCTGCTACGACTCAGAACCCGTTCTCGCGGTCTGCGACAAAAGCTGCAGCTGCAGCTCAGGACCGTATCGCTCAACTCGAAGCAGAGAACGGGGAATTAAGCAGCAAGAATATGGTCTTGATGGACGAAGTTGATGAGGTCAAGGCAATGGTCGAGTTTTTAAGGAGTGAGAGGGTTAATTTCGGAGCTGGAGGTCCGGGATCACCCGTCCAGCGAATCGTGAGCGGGGGTTCGGTGCCTACTCACACCCAGTCCGAGCCCGTTATCGGAACTGGTCCATCGCCGAGGTTAGACCCGAACGCGTTGGCGGATTTGGCTGATGCGACGGCTACCCCAGAGGGGGCAAATGTTTCTACGGTCTAGTAGGATGTTGGGATTTAGAATGAAAGTCTCTCGGAGACGACGGACCTGGATGTATTTAGTATGCTTTCTTGTTTTGTATATCTTGTGTTTTGTGGTTGAAACAGTTTCAGTACATTGGCGACTACCTGTCAGTACCCTGCACTAGTGTTGGCGCGATGTATGCACTAAACACCTGCTTGTGTCCGCGGTGCGCACATACTTGCCATACTAGGTGACTGTTGTACGCCGCCAAACTGCTGGTTATCGCATGTTTCTCAAGCACGGACATGATAACTTTAATCACGAGGGCAAAATTGCCTCTTGATGATCGCCAGGTGACCGTTCCAAATGCAAATTTGGCGCATACATGTGTGTTTCAGACATACAAGAGAGACTCGAGGTTGGAGATTACGGGAACTCGAGGCCGCGCATCGTGGTATCTATGCTTATTAAGTCTATATGCAACCAAATCATGAAATTGCACTTTAGATCCACCCCCACTCATCGCGATCGATCGGTGCTACTGCTCGCTGTTGGGGCGAGCTGTATTTTCTTGTATCGATAAACTATACACGAATGGCTATCTTTCCTTGATTTTCAGCCGATTGCTTCTTCCTATGTTACAAGGCTTTTAGCCGGTTTTCAAACTCGGTATTCCCGAGTACGGTGCCGAGCGCCGGCAAGTCCGGGCCTGTTGGCCTAGGTCGTGATATTCAAAATAAAAAAAAAAAAAAGGCCTAGGTCGCGACGTTCGCCATATCCAGATCCGATAAGATTGTTCTTATTCCTATATATGTGTCATTTATAAAGTTCGAATTTGAGTGTAAATGTAGTACCTGAATGTGGCTGTGACTATAACATATATCTCGACCCCCTATAGTCTCCCTATTCTTCGCAATAACAAGGTTCAAGGTTGTCTGATCTAAGACACACCGCAGATGAGCACAGCACCCCCTAACTCTACATGGAATTCGCTATTGATACGAACTCTGGAGACAAACAAAGGTGACTCCACTG
>WSTI01000035.1:0-12776 GCA_019616915.1 Ceratobasidium sp. 423
TTACACTCTATTACAATTTTGGGCCGAAGTATGTGAACCTGCATATTTCCACACTTTTGAAACGGACTAGTACATGTTTGGTGGGCGGTGCTCGGATGGCACAAAATCCGGTGTCAAAAGTGCCAGTTTTGCAATCATCAGTATTCCGTTCAAGAGGTCCAACTGTACAACATAGCTGGCTTACGATGTGTACGTCTCAGAATAGAATAGCGTACTGGTGTATGTATATATGCATATGGAACTTGGTATACGTACTTTGGAACGGTAATATTCAAACGGCATACATCGAACGACTATAAAACTAGTGCTACATGAGGATAAACTCGTATCGTAGTTCTAATGTTACAAGGGACTGAAGTATACAAGATCTATGTAGGTACCTAGCATAAGCAAAGACGAATACAAGGTTATCTATGCTACTACTGAAGGCACATCCCAATTGTAGCAAGTCGTCGGAAAGTTATCGACCTCCCTGTTGTTTGGCATCCCACTAACCCAAGGGAAAATCGGGGCGGGCACCTCTGGCGCTGGGCGCTCCAACTGATTTAACGCAGTTGCATATTGCTCCGGGATTCTGGACTCGGTAGTGGCTTCTGCCTCGAACCCCAGTATTTGATCGGGGATATTAACCGATAGATCCCAATTCATATACTGGAGGCTACTAGCTCCTTCACCCTGACCTATGTAATGAGGCCCTGGCAGCCAGCTTTCCAAAGTTGTAGGCACCATAGGCGGTGCTGTTCCACCACCGTAGGACGCCTGAGAAGGCTTTGATGATGGCGACACGTCTTTACTTGACTTGTTATTTGTGGTGGCTCCGGTTGGCTCACTTGATGAGGATGACATGAATCTGCCATCCCCATCCCAAGGCTGGTTCTGGGTATCGCTTTCCGTCGACTCGCTTTTTCGTACGTCTCGATTGGCAATGTCATCGCCTCTCCATGTGTTGACATCAAAGTAAACGCAATCACTACCGGCCACCGACGAATTCTGTTGCTGACACTGGCTGGGCGGCACTAGAGTGCTACAGGCACATGGGTGGTACAAAACACCAAGAGACTCACGTCAGCAAGGCACTCCCTGGATTATACAATAAACTTACTCTAGCTGCGTGTTAAAACTGGTTGGCTCGGGGTCTTCAACTTTCCGTTTTTTGGTCATGTCTGTGTTGCCGCTATCAACAGACGAAGATCAATTATTGGTCCCTCGGTACGAGCCGGAGTGGTCCCGTAGACTTACGGGTTACTTTGACTATGTCTTCTCTTCACGGTAACTTGCCTGTCAGAATTATGTCGCTCTGCCATCTGTGGCGTTACTTGCATGGAAACCTTGAAGCTTAAAGCCTGAGCTTGTTGGTTCGTCCGCTCTTGTACATCTCTGCCCTGGGTCATCAGTTCCCGTTGGATTTGAATACTTCGCTTCTGGGATCTTTGGCCCGTGCTCGATTGATTCTGTTGCGCCGTACGACGTTGTTGGCCCAGTTGTTCCCCGTGGTGAGTAGGGGCTGCGGGTGTGCTGTGTTGCAACTGGCTGGGGTTCCAAACATCCTGGCTTTCCTGGTTACCGGTAGTTACTTGCCGTTGTATTGGGGGTCGAGATGTACAGACATTGGTAAGTGCCCGACCGTTGGAGGTCCGAACGGGGGCAGGTCCGTAATTTGCTACAGCACGGTTATCTTCACACCGAGGTTGTCCCTGCACCCAGGCCTGCCTGCGAGAAACTGCAGAGATCTGAGATCTGTGGGTATAGTTTGCCTCGAGATGACTCGTATTCCCAGTGTGATGGGATGGCGTGGGAGGCAACTGGGCCTGATCAAACTGGGAGGTATACGATTGCCGAGTTTGCTTGGACTGCCTCCGCCCTGTGTTCGGTAGTAACCGGGATCTTCCGTTCGGAGCCGATATCCGCTGCGGGGGTGAAGTGCCGGGGCGTGGTGGAAGAAGATCAAGGTTCGAGGTTTGACACGGCGGATCGGGTGTCAGAAAGGCACCGAAATCTAGGGATCGGCGTGGCGCAGGAACGACAACGGCTGGCGTCGACTGAGGGTCAGTTCCCGCCACAGGGATGGGTAGGTTCTGAGGCCACGTGGGGGTGACATGATGGGGCGGGTGATTGGATGTAGACGTTTGGCAATAATTTGGGGGCGCGTGACCGAGGGAAGGATGTCCTGGGTTATGAAGAGGAGGCTCGGGGCAAGGTGCCGGTTCCCCCTCGCCGTGGACCACGGTATTGAGCGCTATGACGGGGATATAATCGACTGTTCGGAAGATGAAATGAGTGGAGACGCGTGATGCTCTGTTGTGGGACGTACCCGATCGCGGATCCGGTGCTAATTCTTGACTCTGTAAAGTATGTGGTATTCTTAGTGCATAATTCGAGCCAGACAGGTCGGATCTTTGCGCCACCATGTGTGTGGGCATCGATTGGGTTTGCAATGTAGACTGAACGGGGGCGTTGGTCGTGTATAAAGCGACTTCGTTAGTTCTCGAAACCTTGCTCCCATTCCGGCTTCTATTCGGAGCCCGAGGGTCAGAACTTTGCTTCTTCGGGTCGATCTGTGTTGATATGCCGCGGTACGACTCCGTGAGATGGTAGTTATTCAAGTATTGCTCTTCAGCCTTATCACCAAGCGCCACCTCGGGTTGAGTGAAAAGACTTTGATGATGTTCTGAGCTCGGGTTCGACGAAGTGGCTATTTGAACATTCACTTGAGAATACGGGCCTGGTGCAGGCGCGCGAGACTAAAGTGTGGTCAGGTAAAGCTCAAGAAAGATGGGCGGGGGTCTTACTGGTGATTGATACTGGTTTCGATCATGAGAAGTACTGGTAGGCTGTTGACTGCGGATGACTTCCCCAGCAGATAATGATTGACCATCGGGTTGAGGATATGTCCAGTCAAGATTAGAGTGGGTTTCAATCATAGACTGTCTCCGAGAAGATGGGGTTCTGTGGCTATGAGAACCGGGTGCGCGTGGCACGGGCGTTGGCAAGTAGCTTTGAGGGTTGTTTACTTGAATATACGCAGTGGGCTTAGTTCCGTCATACCTTGGCTCAAACTCATTGTTGGGAGGGTCTCCAAAAGCCCTAAGATAATCCTCTAATGTTTCGCCCTCGCCAAGGGGAATTTCCGTTGAATTTTTGGGTGCGAAAGGGGGAGAATCCCCAAATCCAGTATCGACAATCCAAGTGTTACCATGTGGTTGACACCCTACAGACGGTGTACGTTGGTATCTTAGTCCATGGGGCAATTCCTGAGGAGTAAGAACGAAGTTGTTGTGGAATTGGTCCGAATTAATCGCCGAGTCGGATACAACCCTCGGTTTACGGGATGATTGGGCCGTCGATGTATGATCATGGGCGGGGTTTTGTGAAAGGCTGGGTAGCTTGCTACTGGGATTATTTGTGTTAGCATCACTACCCCGTTATCATGAGTTCGATTCTAACCTGGTGTATGGCAAAATGGTATCCAGATTAATCTTGTTAAGTTCTCCGGTGAACATCTCCGAAACGGGCAGTAAATATGGCTCGATGGTCCGCTGTTTGGTTGATTTTGGCAGGGAATCAAAATTCATTCAAAGTGGTATGTGACGAAAGCGTGAAAAGGGGCTAATTGATCACGAGAGACAAAACTGACGGATTTTAAACCCAGAACACTTGAATCAGTGAGTTAAAGGCAATGTAGCAACAGTCACAAGGTAGTAATCGTAGATAATGGTAGGGATAACTCTTAGAGACAAGACTATGGGTGTCTCCTAATCTAAGAGAAAGGAGTCGGGGTTGCTCGGCGCCAAAGCAACGACGAACAATTAGAGTACGACCCCGGGGTATAAAGCACGAAGACACCGGTGAAAGCCGGCTTTAGATATGTCTGTGGATAGTATTGTGCGCGTTTCCTTGGAGGAAGGGTTGGCGTCCGCATGCCATGAACGGCATTGGGATCGTAGAAGAAAGGACCGACGGGTTCGATTAAATTACGCTGACGTCAGCTGTCAGAGTGTTGGAAATAGCACGTGACTCCCAGTCTCGCAACAATGACCTCATCATCTGCAGCATACTCGAGGCTTGCGACTGATGCGGACGTGGACGCAATCCCACTGTCGGACAGAGCCTCTCCAGACCTAAGAGAAAATAATAGAACGCCCATATCTAGGACTTCAAGATCGTATGTTCGCATTGCTCTATACGTTATTGGCATTCTTGCCGTAGCTCTGGCTTCTTTTCGTTTTGGTCAACTTTCGGTCACTCTTCCTCCACACGAAGCGCCCGGCGGCACGCCACCCACATCAAGTCCTGCGACTGACCACAACTCGACACAACCCGAAATGGCCAATAAGCTTAGCGTCGGATAGTGAGTGTCACGCTGGGATGGGCGATTCCGTTTCAATTGACTGTGTTTGCATAGTTTTGTGAATTGGGGAATTTATGGCCGGAAATTCCCTCCTTCCGCGATTCAAGTTGATACGCTTACACACATTCTCTACGCTTTCGCTAACACATCCCCCGATGGGTCCGTCATTCTCTCCGATAAATGGGCCGACACCGATATCCACTACCCCGGAGATTCGTGGAACGAAGATCAATCATCTAATCTCTACGGATGCTTCAAGCAGTTGTACCTCCTCAAGAAGAGGAACCGGCACCTCAAACTGCTTTTAAGCATTGGGGGATGGACGTATTCTCCAGCCTTGCATCCGATCGTTGTAGATCCTCACAAACGTGCCAAGTTCGTGGAGACTAGTGTGACCCTCCTGGAGGACTTGGGATTGGATGGATTGGATGTGGATTACGAGTTTCCCCAAAACGAGGAACATGTGAGCCATCCTTCCTCTTTACTACAAAATATTTGACTTGATAATAAAATCGGCAGGCACGAGGCTACGTTGCTCTGTTGCGCGAGCTTCGCCTCGCTCTAGACGCCCATGCCCACAAGAAGGGTACAAATTATCATTTCGCACTGACGGTATGTTGCTTTACGTACAGATCTCGTTGGGCATCAATAACCAAATCCGGTAGGTTGCTGCCCCTTGTGGGACCTCCAACTACGAGGTACGCCCAAGCGAGCCAGACACGCCTAAATGCTAACAAGATTTGACCCACTAGAAATTACATGCTCGAGAAATGGATAAATACCTTACCTTTTGGAACCTGATGTCATATGGTACGTAAGCTCAAAGCTGTGTCCCTTATCAACCAGTCCACGCAGTCCCTTTGTCAACTCTCGTTCACAAGTGGACAACCTGGTGTGACTAGAGAAAAACCGTCAGACAGCTCCATAGGAGCCAGCAATGTTCATATATGCATACCGTCCCGGTTCTTCTCGATGCCACCACCCTTATACACAATATAAATTCTGAATTTGTTTCTAGATTATGCGGGTTCTTGGGACTCGGTCGCCGGTCATCAATCTAATCTCTTTGGAGGACCAAGCGAAATGAGTACTGACCGTGCGGTGAAATGGTACCTATCTCAAGGTATCAGGCGGGAGAAATTGGTCATCGGTGTGTATAATATCTATTTTAAGGACACATCGTATTACTCAGTCCGATTATTTTGTATTAGGAATTCCTCTGTATGGGCGATCATTTATGAATACTGATGGACCAGGGAAACCCTATAATGGATTAGGGCCGGGTTCATGGGAAGCTGGTGAGCCGTCGCCTCCTGGACCATCTCTAAAATCAGTACCCCTAATGTATTTTCTTATATTAGGATCGTACGACTATCGGGCGCTTCCTCTTCCTGGAGCAGTCACCCACATAGACTCGCACCGAATGGCAAGCTGGTCCTATGACCCGCGGAAGAGAGAGATGGTTACATACGATGACGAAGAAATCGGTATTGCCAAGGGTCGGTGGATCAGGAACGAAGGCCTGGCGTGAGTTACCTCCTAGACCGTTGTTCTATGCGTTACTCAATTCGGATGTGATTTTGAACAAAAGTGGTGCTATGTATTGGGAGCTCTCGGGCGACAAGTGTCCTTCGAACCCGAATCGTCCGGAGATGGAGAAAGGTCCTGGTAAGGATGCGGCTCCTGGCCCTTCGCTGGTTCAGGTAAGTTATTTAATAGCTTATAGAGAGAGACCGTCCTAAGCCGTACTCGAATATAGGTCGTTGCGGAAGCAATGGGGGGAATATTCAGGGGTACGGGTGAAGAATACGGTGGATGGAACTGGCTAAAGTACGAAGGAAGCCGGTATGCGAACATGAGGAACGGGATGGAGTAGAGCCAACATCTCATCGGCGACTCTAAAACCCAGACCGTGGTTCCTGAATACGGAAAACACACCAAAAGACCAATGTATGCGCTCAGACCTGACGTCTATCCCACAAATCAAATCGAGGGTATTGCTTTAATCTAATATTTCGTTACCACACGGTTCCTATCGGCGCAAGGAGAATAGTCAGGCTACATTTATGTGTATGATACCGGCCTAGGCCTCGGCCGAGAGTTACACTCGGCCCTTCAAAAAGAGGTCACCCGATGTTCGGGCTGATCGAGTCCCGAGACCGAGTACCTTCTCCTATCTTGGGCTGGCTCGAGTGGTATGATATCGTTGAAGACAATCAATGAGAAGGGTATAAAGCGACACCCGCAGTCACTGCGGTAAGTTTTGTGATGCAATTCCCGTGCAGCGAAATTACCACCCACGGTGAACTATTTCACTTGGCTGGAAGATAGGCCACCCCGGCCTAAGGACTACCTAAGGTGGGTCACGTGAGAATTCACACACTCGAACCACCGTATTTCGACTAGAACTCTTGGTTTATATAATCTTTTACTTTATAAGAGCTCTAGGAAGGAATTTTTAGCGGATTCAGATTTATGACACTCTTCGCGCGATCCCGGCGGGTTCAACCCGCGCTACCCGCGATGTGCGGCATGAAATTGATCGACGAACAGGGGTGGCTGTGTTTGTGACCCGCATATTAAAGGTGGGAGCCCCTAGCCAAGCTGTATTCAAAGTTACCTTCACCTTGGTACTTGGTTGGAGTCTACTGCGACGCATCTTGACCTTACCGCCAGTTGCTATCCTGCCGTCCTATGATTCTCGACGGCCGCGCAGATAAATCTCCCCAGGAGTCTCAACGGCAGAGCACTTCCACAAGCACAACACACCGATCTCTGAGCTTAGAGTCCCCTATGCAGGGTTCTGAAGCGCTAATTCAAACGACGGCTGATCAGGCGCCCCTCCCAGCATACTCTCGTTGCACACATTCGGGCGAGTCAATCCTGGGACAGGGAGCACCGTCTCTCGAGGAACGGCTTGCGCAGGACGCCTGTGAGTAACCTAACATGTAAATTACTCCACAAAGCTGAACAACATTTCAGCCGGAAACAATGGTGCCCCACTGCGAAGGACGAAACTTGACGCTGAAGCCGCGTTCCAGGATAATGGGCGATTGCAGATCTCCTTCGGCCATAGGCTCTCGAAAGGACTACCCCAGAACTACGCCGAGCCGGTGCACGAAATTGGCATCGATGAAGTCGGGTTTCGAGACGCACCTCCTATGAACGTCAATATTATGATCGTAGGGAGTAGAGGCGATGTGCAGCCATACCTAGCGCTTGGTCAAAAGCTTCAGCAGCACGGCCACACCGTTCGTCTTTCGACACACGACACGTTCCGAAAACTCGTCAAAGATGCCGGCTTGCGGTTTTTCAATATCGGAGGTGACCCCCACGAGCTGATGAGCTACATGGTTCGAAATCCTGGGCTCATTCCCGGGTTTGAAAGCATGAAGAACGGGGATATTGGGAAGAAACAGGCAATGGTTGCCGAAGTAAGCAGTTGTTCTCAATGCACTTGTGGGGTTAATTAATAAGTATCGAAAAGATGCTTGACAGATGCTACCTATCATGCTTCGCGGCTGATGAAGGTTCACTGGGCGAAAGGGGGTTTGTAGCAGACGCAATAATTTCAAATCCACCTACGTTTGCCCATATTCATTGCGCTGAGGCCTTTGGTATTCCCTTGCTCTTGTCATTCAGTGGGTCAACCAGCTAAAATGATGAATTATTTTACTGATGGAGATTAAGCCATGCCATGGTGCGCTACTGCTGCCTTTCCCCATCCTCTGGTGAATATCAAGCAGAGCGGATCGCACGAGCCAAAGGCAGTAAACTACTATTCCTATACCCTGGTGGATATGTTAACCTGGCAAGGGTCCGTCTCCCCCGATTCTCGTTATACTCATGATCTAAATAAGTATCTCATAGGCTTGGTCACGTCATTAACAAATTCCGCACCAAGAAACTAGGACTTGAATATCTGTCTACCTCTTCGGCTGTAACTATGATAGAGCGCTGCGGCATTCCATGGACGTATTGCCTTTCACCTGCTCTCGTACCAAAACCACAGGACTGGTTGTCCCATATTGGTGCGCATATAACTCGCCACCTGCCGCCACACTTCACTGATGGTCATGATAGATGTGACTGGGTTCTATTTCTTGGATCTAGCAAAATACTATGACCCTCCTGCCGACTTGGTCGAGTTTCTTGGCTCGGGAGAGCCACCGATCTATGTTGGGTTAGTTATAAATTCTCAAGAGAGATATCAGCTAAGTATGGAGAATTTCAGATTTGGTTCAATCGTCTTGAAGAATCCACAGGAAATGACCAGTAGGTTTCTGGATCGCTTGACTACTACTACCCATACTGACACGTTCTCTTCAATAGAGGCGGTGCTTGGGGGGATTGCTCAAGCCGGTGTGCGAGCGATTGTGTCGCCAGGATGGGGCGGATTGGATGAAGCTATGATTAAAGCAGCTGGCCCACATGTATTTGCTCTTGGAAACGTGCCGCACGATTGGCTTTTTCAGTACGTCAGTGCAGTCTGTCACCATGGAGGGGCAGGTTAGTCTCTTCACATTCGTTACCATCCACAAGTCACACATCACCAGCACAGGGACAACCGCCATTGGATTGAAGTGCGGAAAGCCTACAATCATTGTTCCATTCTTTGGTGACCAGGTGAGGTGCAAACCTTCATACTAACAATGTTTGATACGGGAGTGGTATTCACGGTCCATGTTGGCATTAGCCGTGGTGGGCAGCTCAGCTGGCGCAGCGAGGTGCTGGACCCGAGCCACTCGATTCGAGAAGCTTAACTTCCGAGGGCTTTGCTGCTGCCATTCGAGGCGCTCTTTCCCCTAGCACCATTTCAGCAGCACAGAAGATCGGAACCATGATTAATCAAGAGGTGAGTTATACCTGGGCTAGTGTTGTGTGTGTATACGCGAACTGAAGCCAACCCTCAGGACGGTGCTAAGAATGGGGTAGACTCGTTCCACAAACATTTGCCATTGCTAAACATGCGGTCGGTTAACAGTATTAATTTACTCCTGCAGCCTATTTCTAACTGTTTATGTTTATAAAGATGTGATCTCGATCCAAAACGAGTGGCGGTTTGGTATAGCCCGGTGTACAAATTACGATTAAGCACATTTTCGGCTCAGGTACTAGCTGACCGTGGCGAAATCGACATGAACAAATTAAAATTACACAGTGAGTTGACTTGTCGAGGGACATTCAAAGTGGCTACAGGCTGATCGGATAATCAGGACCACGGGAGTACAATACCCATGCTTCAGCTACTGATCCCATTAGCGGTACTGCACTTCCCATATTCAGGGTCATCAACGATGTCGCTCACGGGGTAGTGAAGATGGGTTCAAGTCGACCTGATAAAGGAGTCGTAAAGGTGGCCACCGCCACTGCCGGAGGCGAGTATAAACGAGTCGGCGTAAACTTGTGGAGATATTTACAGGTGCTTTGATGTGATAGGCGTGCAAACAACTCTCCAAGGCATGACGGAAGGGTTGACCAATGCCCCTAAGCTATATGGGAGCGAGATTCGCGAGTCGAAAAAAGTGACGGGATTTACATCTGGTGTGGTAGAAGGTAGCAAGGCGAGTCCTACATAGCCAGCCCGCAGCGGTACGACATCCCTGATGTATTGTATAGGGGCTCGCGTATGGATTTTACGACGGTATTACTGATTTAGTAAGAGAACCGGTCAAAGGGTATAAAGAAAAGGTAAGTTTGCTTGGCCGTACAACGACCAGTGTACTGAGCAAGTGCATTTAGGGTGCTTTGGGGGCAGTGACCGGGTTTGGTGCTGGAGGTAATTACTCTATAATATAATCCCTACCTTATGACTAAATTGGCTCTCCCATCAAGCCCTGAACTTGTACGTGAAGCCCTTTGCTGGAGCGCTTCAGGCCGTTTCTATGCCAATGGAAGGTGTCGTCAAAGACCTTCGCGGGATGTTTCATAAGGACATCAGCCAAGAAAGGATTGTGGTTCGGCATGCTGAAGGGGTGCTCGCTGTGAAGAAAGCTAGCCAGAGAGACCAGGATGCAGTGGTTCAAGCGTTCACGGAGTTCAAGGCTAGGACTTCGCGCCAGGGGAAAGGAAAAGGAAAGATTCTTTAATAATAGGGTTCCTTAGATCCGTTCATGCCTTTAATTTGACGTGAGAAATTCTTCAGAGTATGTAGCTATATACGAATCGGACATGTTGTATATATGCGCGTGCCAAGCTTTGTAATCGGGCTTGAAAGTCTAGATGCCTCCCAAAATAGGCATCATGGGTCGATCAATCCTGACAAACACGAATGACGCTTAGTGATTTCAAACTCGGCGTCGACCCCACACTCTCCGACTTTCGCGATGCGCGCGTTGCGCATCTTAAGCAATTTCCGTGATACGTATCCACCGTGCCTAAGCCAAATATGGCTGAGGACATTAAATATCGCGTCCACCAGCTAGACATGATAACCCCATTCCTCCCGCCGAATCTTGAAACTTAACGCTTGCGGACAATGATTCTCACCAACGACAAAACTGGTTCGACCGAAACCAAGTCTCAAGCCCACCTACCTCCACAACCTAGCCTTCAGACCAACCCTTTTGAGTCCACTAGTTCCACCGCAGTTCCTCACATCCCCACCTCGGATAATCATGAGTCCCTCCAAGAAATGACCGCCCAACCTCCACCGACCTATTCCCCGAGTTTTAGCAATCGCGAAAGACCTGCGGGGATGTTTATTACAAACGGGAGACCAGCTTCGACTGTGGACCTAATCGATTCCTCTGGAGCTGATCGCTGTGAGTCGATTACGGAGTTATTTGAGCTAGTAGTCATACTGATACATTTATAATTATAGCAACATATCCAAGAGAAAAGGCTCACCTCCCTGAATATAGCGAAACTATTGCGACAGAAGCTTCCATTCAAGGTGACGGACGTATTCAGGCTTCTTTTGCGCCATCTCAAGGATTTCCGGACGGTTATATGCCTCCAATATACGAACCCGCCCTTGACGAAGACGGGTTTCTCAATACGCCGGCTATGAGTATTAATATCATGATAGTAGGAAGTCGAGGTATGATGTTTCTCAGTGTTTGGAAGATTTGAGGCTTATCCAACCCGTATTAAGGGGACGTTCAGCCCTACATCGCTCTTGGTCAACAACTCCAAGAATACGGCCACATTGTTCGAATCTCCACGCATGCAATCTTCCGCCCGCTTGTGAAGGATGCCGGCCTCATGTTTTTTAATATTGGAGGAGATCCAAATGAACTCGCGGAGTATTTGGCTCGCAATCCTGGCCTTGTTCCTGGGTTGGACAGCGTCAAGAACGGGGACATTGGGAAGAATCAAAATATTGTTGCCGAGGTCCGTCCTGCGAGTCTGCGCCGGTTGGGCGAGTGACCGAATCATTACAAAAAGATACTTGATAGGTGTTTGTTATCTTGCTTCGACGGAGACGATGAATCAGAGGGGGAGCTCGGGTTTGCTGCAGACTTGATCATATCGAACCCTCCTACGTTTGCTCATATACATTGCGCCGAGGCCCTAGGGATTCCATTACATCTTACTTTCAGTAAGTCTGATATAAATGGTTATGATACTGCGACTAATTTCGTGAACTAGCGATGCCGTGGTCGCGCACCGCTGCATTCCCTCACCCACTTGTTAATATCAAACAAACCGATGAGACCGAGCCCAGGATGGCAAATTACTATTCCTATAGTCTTGTGGATATGATAGCTTGGCAAGGGTAAGTTAATACCGATTACTACGACACCGTATACTGAGTTACCCTAGACTTGGCCGCACAATCAACAAATTTCGTACCAAACGACTAGGACTGGAATATTTGTCGACTCAATCAGCCATTGGAATAACCGAACGCACATCGGTTCCTTGGACATACTGTATCTCGCCTACCATCATCCCTAAGCCTGCAGACTGGATGTCAAATATCGGTATGACGCATATATTGCCCTCCATCCGTACAATTCTAATTCGACCCGTGTTCAGACGTGACAGGTTATTGTTTTTTGAACTTGGCAAAGGGGTATGACCCACCAAGAGAATTGGTAGAGTTTATTGAAGCCGGAGAGCCTCCAGTATATATTGGGTGCGTCACTCTGACCAATTCCGCGATAAGCTTATTTGGACCGACCGTTGTAGATTTGGCTCGGTTGTACTTGAAAATTCTGAAAACATGACCAGTAAGTCCTCTAAGAAAACCATCCACTCATACTGACTCATTCTCCCAGAATCCATACTTGGGGCGGTCTCCCAAGCTGGGGTTCGGGCTGTGATCTCAACAAGTTTGGGAGGCCTGGATGAAGGAATGATCAACGCCGCTGGAGACGACGTATTCCTGCTGACCACCGATATACCCCACGATTGGTTATTTGAGCGGGTCAGTGCGGTGGTTCATCATGGGGGAGCTGGTAAGTAACTTGCAACAGTCGTC
>WSTI01000035.1:13639-24720 GCA_019616915.1 Ceratobasidium sp. 423
CCGGAGCCCACTCCTCATGCTGACGCATCGATGGTAGGAGTACAAAACACCCTGCAAAGCGCCGCAGAAGGGATGCACAATCTCCCCAAAGTCTACGGCGGAGAAGTACGAAAGCATAAAAAGGTGACTGGGATTGGATCGGGTTTTGTCCAGGGCGGAAGGGTGCGTACTACCTCCCTCTATCATCAAGGGGCATGTTGATCAAAAAGGACACAGGAATTCGCATTGGGGCTCTATGATGGGTTTTCGGACTTTTTCATGGAACCTGTGAGGGGTTTCAAGCGAAAGGTACGTCCTGAACAAAAACATCGTATTTCTTCTCATTTGGGTGCCTTGTAGGGTGTGCTGGGTGCAATTGGCGGAGTCGGGATAGGAGGTACGCATATAACTCGAATTACTGAAGGGTTTATAATTTGATTTCTCGTGTAGCCCTCAATTTGACGACCAAACCAACCGCCGGATTCATGCATGCCGTATCAATGCCAATAGAAGGAACCGTCAAGGAAGTGAAAGCCCTTCTCCATAGGCAGGTTGGAAAAGAACGAACTGCGACGCGGTACGCCCAGGGTGTCAGCGCTGCTAGAAACGCGAGCGAAGCGGAACGGGAAAAGGTCGTGAGGGCGTTTGTGGAGCGTGTGGGTGGAAATGACTCGGCTTCAGCGGTAGATAAGAAAGGAAAGGGCAAAGCGAAGATGGTTTGGAAAAGCTAGGTGCTCGGGAAGATGTTATTTGTAAGCATCGGGTGTCTTTTGTATTATAGCGAGCCTTCTTGTATGAATCTGGCTTGAATATCGATCGTCTCAATACAGGCGATGTCGTTACATTTTGTAACGCTCCAGCCAGCCTCGGCACGTGGTATGAGACAATTGGAAGTTGATCGACCGTCTTGGCCGTAGTCGCGAGATTACCGAATGTTATCCGGGTTTTGCGGTGATGGCGCTGCACAGCTTGAAGTATATCATACTGCGGACCATAGGGACGACCATCAACGCAGCGCTTGACTAGGGACTACGATACATATAAAACACTCGCACTTTGGCTAACAGGCTGGCCACACTTATTTTGCCGCTATGATTATCCCAGACCGTGATGACAAGACCACTCCCTCTGAACGTGCAGAGCAGAGCGAGTATAGCCAGGAAATTCGACTAGGCTCTGACTCTGACAGCAAGCACCCTCAATCTACCTCTACCTCTGGTTTTCCTGAATCACACCAGGGAGAACCTGGTCCGCCCCGGTACGAAGAGGCGACTGAAGGTTCTTCGTCTCTTCGATCCCCAGTGGACGTAAAATCTGAAAGGGATCACGAAAGAGAATCGTTCCAGTCTCAGACATCTACAAGTTCTTGTACGTGATTTCTACCAACACGCGTTATAGTGGTCTAATACGCCATACATAACAGTACCCGAAGGCGAACCCAATGCAGAGTTTCGAACAGCTGCCATGGCAGCATCTGCTGCTTTCCAACCCGACGGACGGTTCCAGGTGTCGATTGATGATCACCCTGGGTTGCCCAAGAACTATGCCTCGCCTATTGACGAACCCGGAGTCGACTTGGCCAACTTTGCAAATGCCCCACCGATGAATGTTAACATCATGATTGTTGGTAGCCGGGGTACGTTCCTAAATCCTGAACTCGTGTTCTTGATCGAGGTGAACTGATTTGCTTGAAGGCGACGTCCAACCTTACTTGGCACTGGGCAAACAATTGCGCCAACATGGTCACACCGTCCGACTGACCACACACGAAACATTCCGCCAGTCGGTCAAAGACGCCGGTTTACGGTTCTTTAATATCGGCGGGAACCCCCATGAACTTATGAGTTATATGGTCCGCAATCCGGGGCTGATGCCTGGGTTTGGGAGTTTAACCAACGGAGACATTACGAGGAAACAGATGATGGTGGCCGAGGTAAGTTCATAAGCGCCTTATTATGACGCGGATTGTTTAACGATTGGTTGTTTCAGATGTTAGAACGGTGTTGGCGCTCATGCTATGAACCCGACGAGGCTCAGGAAGGAGGTCGTAGCTTTGCAGCCGACGCGATTATTTCGAATCCGCCTACCTTTGCTCACATCCATTGTGCTGAGGCGTTGGGCATTCCGTTGCTTATGTCTTTCAGTGAGTTTGCTCCTTCCTGTCATTGGTTTCTGTAATTAATTGATGGGCGAAGCAATGCCATGGAGCCCAACCACATCTTTTCCTCACCCGCTCGTCAATGTCCGAAACAGCCAAGCCGAGCCACGATTGACGAATTATTTGACGTATGGACTTGCGGACGCAATGACTTGGCAAGGGTGAGTCAATCTCTTAATCGTCGCTGATTTATCCGTCGGTAATCGATCCTCAATTCCACCCCTTGATCTACTCCTCGATCATCGTTTATAAATTTACCCCTCGGTTATTGATCCTCTGATATAGACTAGGCCATACCATCAACAAGTTCCGACGAAAGCGTCTAGGTTTACCGTCCCTTTCGGTCATATCGGGTTCGGGGATCATCGAACGGTGTGGGGTACCATGGACGTACTGTATGTCCCCAGCGCTGGTTCCCAAACCCCAAGATTGGGTGAATCATATTGGTTTGTATTATCTGTAAGCTCAGAGTCGGATTTGATACTGATGAAGCACATCATGCAGATGTCGTCGGCTTTTATTTCCTCGACTTGGCAACAAAGTACACTCCTCCCGAAGACTTGGTTGCGTTCCTCGATGCGGGCGAACCTCCTATCTATATTGGGTCTGTATAAATCACAGTTTGACTAATCGTTTGGGAAACTAATGTACGCTTTAGATTCGGTTCGATAGTCGTTCAGGATCCCGTTGGTATGACGAGTACGTTGTCCTTCTATCTCCCTCTCTCTACACTAATTAAATTGATTCGACAGAAACAATATTATCTGCCATCGCCCAATCCGGCGTCCGGGCCGTTGTCTCCGCGGGATGGGGAAGCCTGGACAGCGCAACCCTGAACGAGGCCCAAAACCCAAATATCTTCATTCTCGGAAATGTCCCGCACGACTGGTTATTCGAGCGCGTGAGCGCGGTAGTACATCACGGTGGAGCGGGGACAGCCGCGATAGGCTTACGGTGCGGTAAGCCAACGATCGTTGTTCCGTTTTTCGGTGATCAGGTTCGTTCTCTCCTATACTTGTGAGTAAATCGATATTGATCGGTCTATAGCCGTGGTGGGCAGATCAGATACACGCCCGCGGAGCCGGTCCGGCGCCTATTCCGCACAAGCAACTCACGACACATGTGCTTGTGGGTGCGATCAAGAGTGCGTTGTCTGATGAGACCAAGGCTGCTGCCCGGAGAGTTGGGGATCTGATTAGGAATGAAGTACATCCTCTCTTTCTCCTATTTTTGTTCATGTCTGATGTTATGCGTTGGATAGGACGGAGTCAAAAATGGAATGGACTCATTCCATAAACATTTACCGTTGCTGAACATGCGGCAAGTTTGTGATCTACACGTATAGGGGCGCTGAGTTGACGAGTTATCCAGATGCGACCTTGATCCGAGAAAAGTAGCCACTTGGTATTCCCGTTCACACAAGTTGCGGTTGAGCGCGTTTGCGGCCCAGGTGTTGGCTGAAAAGGGATTATTGGATATGAATAAACTTGAACTTCATCGTGAGTTACCAAACCAGCTCGCTTTCGCTTCTTAGGCTTTCTAATCCATTCAATTCGTAGGTCCGCGAGAATATATAACCCGCGTCCAGCCCACGAACCCAATTAGTGGCACACTCGGGCCAACTCTGGGCGTGGTAGGAGACGTTATGGGGGGTGTTGGAGGTCTGTTTACCACCCGCCCTGAAAAGGGAGTGATTAAACTTGTCAAGGCTGGTCCGGAAGGTACGTTTCCCTATCCACCTTCCTGGTGCCGAGTTGACGACTGGGTTAGCCGCCCGAGGGATTCTGGAAGGTCTCCATCATGGGATGAATAATGCCCCGAAAATATACGGAGGTAGCGTTCGTGAGCCGGGGAAAGTAACTGGGTTTCGGAGCGGGATTAGAGAGGGAGGAAGGGTTCGTCGGTTTTGCCCCGCTACTTACGCATGCTAACGGTGGAATAGGGTGTGGCTATGGGGTTCTACGACGGCTTTACGGATATTGTAAGAGAACCTGTTGAGGGGTTCAAGAAACATGTGAGCCTTCAGCTTAAATAATCTGACAAGACTTTACTGATTTGGATCTTCTAGGGCGTAATCGGTGGCGTGGGTGGCGCAGTTATTGGACGTAGGTGTCTCGTCTTAATATTTCGTATTGATAACTCACCCTACTTTCAGTAACAAACGCAGTCGTCAAACCTGTCGCTGGGATAGTAGGAATGATTTCTCAACCAGTCGAAGGAACGATTCAAAGCGCTCGGTCGATGCTGGCTAAACCCGCCAAAGAGCGTCATGCGACGAGGTACGCCGAGGGTGTGGCAGCTTTCAAAGAGAGTAGTGAGGACGAACGGGAAGCTGTACTTCGTGCATTTGTGGAGAAGACGAGGAGTAGGATGAAAGGGAAACAAAAGGGTACTTGAAAGCTTAATTTGGCCTAGCGATCGATCGGCTGAACGGTTCTGATCCTTCACCTTGGGATGTTGTATATTTATTAGCTCTGAAATTAAATGCTACTATTCAATACTGCTATCCCCTGTTCATGCTCGTGTGTAGGAATATGAATTCGACCAGACCAGATAATGCAGTTAGGATAAACATATGCGAGAAACAATACAGTGAGAAAGGAGGGAAAGGAGAGAACCATGCATCAAACAAACAGACAAAAAACCGGTATGAAAGCGATCGTTAACTCGTTCCAGAAAGTGGTATACGTGAGGAGTCGTCTCGAATCCTGAGCCTTGATGTCTAGTCCTTGCCCATGCCCCGCGCGTTCTGCACAGCAGCCACTCGTGCGGCACGTAAACTCGCGGCGGCCTCGGGATTGAGTTTCTTCTTCTTGCTTTTGTCCGTGCCGCCCACGTTCTTAGACTTGACCTCGACGGCCGGTCGAGAGAGAGCACCTCGGATTTCGTCGGATGCGAAACCTGGGATACGGATATTGTGGTTGCGTTCTTTGCGAATGTCAGATGGGAATGCGATGGTTTTATGGTTCAACGCACCAAGATGCAACTGTATATCTCTCGGCTCGACTTGATCTGACCCTCGATGCTTTGCTATCCGACAAGCAAAGTGCATCACGGAATCAATAAATTCGTCCGCCCTCGCAAGCATATACTAATAAATCCATAATTAGCCCAAGACGTAAAAGATGGCAGATACTACTCACGCTCTCCATCTCGTAGTCAACCGTCACCCTCGGGTCCAACTCGGTGACCAAATCCTGTATCGTTCGTTTACCCGGCTGCCCAACACCAGGTTCACTGATCGATCCGGCCTTCTTGGCCACAACACTCGCCCCCGCATCTTCCTTCTCCTCGGCAGTCTCCGCATCACCGATCCCAAGTCCAAGCGCCTCATCCCCAGCCCCGAATCGTAATAATTGACTGGGGGTGCCGAGGACTGGTCCGCCGGCAAGACCCTGTGACAGCGTCGGTCGTGCACCCATCCGAAACGATCCAAACGTTTTGAGGTTTTTCGGGACAGGCCAGGTTTGGGGCCCCGGGTTCGTGACGTTGACGGTACGCGGGGATGTAGGAGTCGTTGTCCCAGGTGCGTTACTGCCGCTCGTCTGAAGAGTAGGGCTCGCCTCCTCTGATTGAGAGGTGTTGTTGATCTGCGCCATGGATAGATCCGAGGTCGGTCGTGTCTGGGAGGCCGGCGTGTCCGCATTGCCTGATAAACTCGGCCCAGAGGCTTGTGGCTGCGAGGTCGAGGGTCCCGCCTGAGGCTGTTGTGGTTGAGGTTGCGTTTGAGGGACCTGGGCGGGGGCTTGGGGTTGAGTTTGGGGTTGACTGGACGACGGAGTTGCGGTTGGTTGAGGCTGCGGAGGTAGAGTTTGAGGTTGTTGCGGCGGTTGGAGGACTTGCACGGGGGCTTGAGGTTGTTGTTGTTGTTGGGGCTGTTGTGGTTGCGTGGGTTGCGTGGGTTGCGTGGGTTGAGGCTGAGCCTGCGGCGGCATCTGCGCCTGACTCACCCCAGGCATTCCGGCCACTTGCCCCTGCACTTGGGCCTGGGCCTGGGCCTGAGCCTGAGCAACCTGAGCAGCCTGCTGTTGCGCCTTGATACGCTCCATCTGCTGCTGGTGGAACTTGCCCATCAATGTCCGCGCGATTGAGAGGATGAACTGCTCATCCGTGCGACCCTGTTGTCGAGCAATCTCCCTGGCGCGAACCAAAATGGCGGCCTGCATCGACCGGGCTGTGGGTTGTGCAGGTTGTGCGTTTTGTTGAGGGGCTGTACCGTTCGCCTGTGGAGGGTGAGTGCCGTTTACTTGGGCGCCGTTCGCTTGCTGATTGAACCCGTTTGCCTGAGTTATCCCGTTCATCTGTGTCCCATTCGCCTGTGCCGCTTGGATGCCGCTAACCTGCCCGGCGTTCGCATTATTCGTCTGTTGGGCTAAATCGTTGGGCGGTAGACTCAGGTTACCAGGTGGAGCCTTGCGCTTGATCCCGATAACCTGGGCAGGAGGAGAACCTTGAGCTTGGTTCTGGGCCTGGAGGTGTGGTTGGTTCTGGAGGTGCGACTGTTGCGATTGCGGGTGTTGATTCAAGTGGGAATGGTTCTGGCCGGCCGGGAGTGGCTGCGATTGAAAGTGAAGTTGTTGCGGAGTCGGGTGGTGGTTCGTCGGTTGGGGTAGATTTTGTTGGGTCTGAGAATGTGGTTGCACATGGCCGTGGCTCTGATTCGGTGCCCCATTCTGCCCTAAATGCGGACTTTGAGTATTCGTAGTTTGGAGGTGTGATTGTTGGGCCTATGGGCGTTTAGACGTGGGGTGTTAGCCCGGACCGGGAACGCTCGGCCGTTTCTCACTTACGGGTTGAGGTGGGGTTGCGTTCATCGCAGCAGGGCTGTTGGGAAAGGAGTTGGCGGCGGCCTGTGAAGACAAAATCGGCCCTGGTCAGATACCTACTGGTTTCCACCGGCCCCGTTTGAAGGAAAGTCCATGGAATACAACGCCAAATACTTACCTGAACCTGAGGCGAACCTTGCGTAGCCTGTTGCAGTTGATTCGGTATCTGCTTGCCATTGTTCTTGGCGACCATTGCAACGAGTGTCTTGAGCTATAGGATAAAACAGGCTTAATTACCGAATACGGATAATAGTACCAGTGGTCTACTCACCTGGGCTAACTGCTGCGGATTAAGCTGGCCTGACTTGGCAAGAGCGAGGATCTGGGGTAAATGTGGCGTGACCGCTGTCGTAACAGCCAGGGAATGTGCTGGCCCAGCATGCTCAGTCAATGCGAGAAGACCGGCAAGTTTCGCCTTTAATGCAGCGATCTGCTCTGGCGTCATCTCCGCCGATGGCTGAGCAAGATTTGTGCTTGAGCCAGCGCCATTGTTCGTCATGGCCTGATTCTGTGGTCGCTGCGCTTGCGCTTGGGCCTGGGTCTGTGCTTGTGCTAGGGCCTGAGCTTGGGCTTGAGCCTGCGCCTGTGCTTGAGCCTGCGCTTGGGCTTGCGCCTGCTGAACCTGGGCTGCCTGTGCTTGAGCTTGAGCTTGGGCATGTGCACGGGCCTGCGCTTGTCGAGCCTGTATTTGTTGCATTTGTAACCGGGCCTGCGCTTGCGCTTGTGCTTGCACATTCTGTGCGCCCATCCCCATCATCGTCATATTCGCATACGCCTGTTGTGGTGGCTGAGGTGCATGGAACCCCATCTGCGCATTGTATGCTCCAGGAAATCCGAGTGCGCCATGCATTCCTGGGTTCATATGTGCGTTCGCGGCGTTGGGAAACATGTTTCCGAGGTGCGGATGCTGGACATGATGCTGCTGGCCGGGCTGATTAGACATGAGTAGGTTTCTATGAAGATTTGGTTAGAGGGTTTAGTGCTCTACCTATTAGGGCTACTCACCAGGAATCCGCGCGTGAAAGGAGGCGCTACAGAGTGTGGCCGCGCTCGATCAGAGTATTATTCTGTGAGAAAAATCGACATTTTTAATGATCGGCACATACGTCCCTCATGAGTGCACTTGCCCGCAAAGTCTGCCGAGTGAAAAAGCTGTAAATCAGAGCGTAAGCGTAAACAAGTCCTAGCTGTTGGTCGACGTCGGTCGAAGAGCCAAGAATCACATCATATCACGTGGCAACCACGAGTTATCTTATCTCTCGGCGCCTAATTACTGATTTACGCGCCCAAAACAAACTAGCCCACAACCACTAGTGAGGTATTCTTATGTCTGGAATAGGTTTTTAGACTCAATACTGGGCCTTTAGGGGAATAGAGAACCATTGAATATCTTTTTTCAGTCGTACGATGTTGTGTATCGCTTTTGTGTGGCACCCGCCCGGCGCTCAGTCGCCACCGGTTTTCAAATCCATCTCGACCAATGTTTTTTGATTCTCAATGCGACCTCCATTTATGCCTCGCGTGTGATCTACGCTTTCATGTGGGGTCGGTCCTAGTTTATGACTTTGACAAGGCGATGAATATCAAAGAATAGCCGTCGGAAACTCAGATAATTGACCCGGACTGAATGATGTGCATACACATGGCGCACGGATAAACACAAAAATGCATATTCTGACTGGATCTTGACAAAACGTTGAGAACAGGCTCTCCAAATAGGAATATCAATAGACAACCAATATCCCAGAAACCACGAACCTATGTGTGGATTATTTCACGAGATGCATATCCGTTTCGCTCCGTCTAATGAGCGCATGCAGGTCAGTATACATTCAAACTCCCCAATTGCAAACTGGGCAGAACTCACTGTATACACAGCTGTCGTCCTTGCTAAATGTTCTTGGGGATTAGCGCCACCAGTAGCCGCGCGACTTCCAGTCCCAATGTTCCGCCCCGGGATCCAGTCAGACATTCCAGTCTCACTTCTCCCAGCGGCAGCTCTAGCATACTCATGCTCTCGGCAATGTTCAACCACAGTTCTTCCCAACTCGCGAACTTGGGCAAGTTCATCCATAGTGAGGACTAGCTCGTTTCTCAGATACATTCGGAATATCTCAGAGACGATCGGACAAAGTGCAGTTGCATGGCGATGGATATCTTGAGGTCTGACTTGCTGACAGAGTTGGAGCAGGGCCTTGACAACTGAACGGAATTGCTGAGGTGGCTGATGAATTTGGGTCTCGGAGCGGAAGGCCGTCGTAGAGAGTAAACCACGAGGAAGGTCTGAATCATCCCGACTAGTGGCGGTCGTCGCTTTCGAGCGCGACCCTTCCTTGAGAAGCGGATGAGGACAGAATAAATCTACTGCGTCCCATTTCTTCATGTTCCCTGGAGTAGTAGCGTAGTTGTCCGAAGATGATGGTGGCCCGCTCTGAACGACGTCAGGTTAGCATTTTTGCCACTATAAAGTAAGCTTATGAGCACGTACCATGGAGATGGTCGTTTGAATGAACCAGGAAGGAAAATGTAAGACCACGGGCTCCGCCATGCCCCTGAGTCAATGCTCCATGGACCGACGCTGAGTCACGTATAAATAGGAGTGAAGTCACGTGTCTCCCCCGCGTTTGGTTCGGCACCGATGGCCGTAATTAAATATTCCTCGTTAGTAATGCTGTATGAACGGTAAAATAAGATGGATATATGGCCAAATGACTTCTTATTACTAATATGGAGGGTTCTGCACTTGCACACAGTTGCCGGAAAGCCCACGGTGTGGGGTTACGACTGGCAGTGCGTGTGACTCCGGCCAAGCCTTCTCATAATTGACCGTTTTCAACGCGAAGAAAGCATAGTTTGGCCGCAATGGCGACTTGTTGTAACGTCACACTCGATGTCATCGAGCCCGAAGCCAGTCGGTCAAAGGATTACTGACACCTGTAAAAATAAACCTGCCTATATGCGCCCAGGGAGACAAGCCCGAAGTATCCACGCAAGTACATTGATGGAACTGACTGATTATTATAATTGATACAACTCAATAAACATAAATTTTCATTTTAGAGGTGAGGTTTAGTCATGCCGCGCTCAACAGCGACCGGGGATCCAATAAGCGTGTTTCCACCGCCCTGTCTCTTACGTCTCCAACGAATTACCAGGATTAGAGCGCCCATTAGAAACGTCACTCCAGCCGCTCCACCCACTACACTCCCGGAAATAGTGCCTTTATTCATGCCGCCATTATCCCATCCCAAGCCGGGCGGCACGGGGGAAGGGGTGGTCAACATGGCTAATCATCGGAGGTAAGTAACCAGTCCAGGGAGAGCTTAGTTAAAACGTACCCGAGTTGGGGTCAGGGGCTAGGCTAATTCCCTGACTCCGCAGGCTCAAGATTGTATGCGTCACGTTGATGGTAGTTATATCGAATTTACTCTCCCTTCCAAAATATAGCTCGGGGGGATAGTGCCCAGAAGCTTACCGCGACCGGCAGGCGGATCTGCGCAAGCTGAAGAGGCCTGCTTGAGTTCCATTGGAGTACGGTCGCGCGATCGCATATACTTCGCCGCATCGACCCTACTTGTCTTGCCCCGACGATCACCATCGCCCCTACCACATGCCCACCTCGCTTAGCCTCTGCTAATCTGATAGATTAAACAAAGTCTGATTGGCACAATTTGACTCATGAAGGTGTAATCGACTGCAGTCAGCATTCCGGTGAGTATCCGGGCTTTGGGTCATTTAGTAGGCTAAGACACATCTTCTTGGGAGTAGGCGACGAAGTACCGCACATGGAATTTGAAAGACGAAAGTGGGATACACGAAAATGCAACGTAAATGGGCTAATTCATTATGAGACCGGTCCAAAATGTTGCCTAATGAAACATCACGTATATAAAGTCCCCTTGGGCCCTTAAGTGCGCCTCCCCCCTTCATCTGCAACTTGAGCAAAACTCCCAGAGGCCTCTGGGAGGCTTGGGAGGCTTGGGAGCACCTTGCCTATAAACCAGAGACATGGGAGGCCTCTGGGAGGACCTACCTTTTTCGGAATCATGTAACATAGTGTAACACCGGAGTCCGGGAATTCTATTGAATTTGAAATTTGCCATTCTTGGCAAGTGATT
>WSTI01000036.1:0-14798 GCA_019616915.1 Ceratobasidium sp. 423
AGCATTCTTCCGGTTGGGGAGAAAGCGGCGCATAGAATGGCGGACGAGTGACCTACGCAACATACGCATAAGTCGAGGTTCGGGTAAACAAATAGACTCTGCACACAGACCGGATAATGTGGATGAACATCGGGTTGCAGGTCGTACACGGAAGACGGCTTGGGGTGAGCAATAGACCGTTATCACATCTTCCGAGGTAAACGTGCTTGTCGGTTTGTCAAGGATATCAGCTTGAATAGAACTGGATATCAGAATTCGGGTAGTACTCTCGGGATCGCTTGGATTTGGCGCATTGACATGAAAGGCATATGGCGTTGGATCCTCATCCTACGCAACATAGGTAAAAGTCAAATGTATAAACGATGCTTCCGATGCGCACCCTTGAAGATAGCTTGTTGATCATTACTTCAAGCCCATCCCGGCCAAAATCTGCTGGTATATTGACTGCGGGTGCGAGCGGTTTGCCATCATCTTCCGAGACGAATTGGACAACAATATTAGGAGCGGGCGCGGAAGGTTTAGGCTCGGGAGCAGGGATAGGCACTCCATTATCAAGTTTGATTCTCTTGGGGGGAGGTAATCGTGTTGCCATTGTCCTAAGGATGGTGGTGTTACACCGGCGAACAAATTTAATTTCCAATTACTGCTGCGATTAGCGCCAAAATATTTGGAAATCACCCGCCCAGCAGGTGCCCGATTTATCTTCCGACGACCGCAACGTAAAACAAGCTCTTGGACTTGGTAAATTATTTGGGTATCCATGGACATACATCGGAATACACTTGTCTATGCTGCGTATGCAGCGCTTAATGTTATGGTTGCAAAGGAAGTCAATGACTTGGTTCAGGAACCTTACATGGTCAGTACACCAAGATACAAACCGCAAACCATACTGGATGCCTTAGCAGGACGAGCCTTTTCATATCCCTCAAGCTCAGGCGTACTGTAGAGGTCAGTGGGAATACTGGGACCCTAAACTCACAACTCCGCCGGGCCTGTGAGTATACCCCCTTATTCTTGTCACCTTACTAAGTGCCCGAAAAAGCTATGTCCTGTCTGTGGTCCTCAAAAAAGTGTTTTTGTTCAAGTGCACTATCCCTATCCTGAGAATGAACAATCTACTTCTGAACCTGATGCTTCCCCCGCTTATTTCGCACTGTCTGGCGCTCTACCGGTCCGACAACCCCCCACGGTCACTGTTACAACCCACCCTTGAGTCAATTGCAATCTCCGCGTTCCCCATCGCCTGGTTCTTCTCTTTCCTTTACTATACGGAACTTGGAAGTGTCTTTTTCGTACTGGCGACGATATTGGCCGCTGGACGGGGTGCTCATATCCTGGCAGCGCTGGTGAGTGTCTCGAGTCTAGTACATTGCTTGGAACACCGGGTACTACTTCCGATCAGGTGGGCACCGTCAGCTGCACCTTTCGGCAGACCAATATAGTTTGGGTCGCATACGCCGCCGCCTTTGGTATTCTTCAAGAAATGAGGCGAAAACGCGTGCGTTCACAAGTGTCAAACGATTCTAGTGAGCCTGTTCTCTATGACCCGATGGCGCTTGATGCTTCGTTGTGTATGTAAACCCATTTCTGCGCAGACTGGGTGGTACATAACTAATATGGCGTAGCCGATATACCAAAAATCCTGTTTAGTATTCCTCCTATAATACCCTCGCTCACGAAGACTGCTTGGCCTTACGCTGTAACCGCCGTGGGCTTTGCTTCCTTTGTGGTCTGGAATGGAGGAATTGTTCTCGGTCAGTAACTCGCCATGCTCTCTTCGGTCAGGCTCCTATACTTAACCGAGCTATAGGGGATAAATCAAATCACATACCTACTCTCCATGTGCCTCAACTATATTATTTTGTTGCATTCGCCTCCCTGTTTGGACTACCTGTATTGATACCAACAGGGACCGGAATGGTGTTCCTCGTCAGGGAAGTTGTGCGACGTATGATCGGAGGAACAAGGTTAAAGGAGCCCACCCAAGTTTTAGAATCGAAGACTGATTTATTTTCGTATCCTGCAGCCGAGTTATCATCACTATTGCCTTAACCGGACTCATTATGATATCCATTCATTGGTTCACGTAGGAGCAATCTCTCGCCAACCAAATTTATCGCACGAAGGCTAATCTAGCCACGCTTCTGTGTAGTATCCAGCATCCCTTCTTACTAGCGGATAATCGACATTATACGTTTTATATTTGGCGTAGAGTCTATCTGGCTCATTGGACAGTACCTTATCTACTGGCCCCGCTCTACTTGGCATGTGCGTGGGCATGGTTTATTCGAGCCGGTAGAGTTGCCTTCTATTGTATTTCGGGCCGCATCCGCTGAGTTCGATTTATGCGCCCAGGTAAACACCAAACCTTGCTTCAAACACTATTGCTCCCTGTCTGTCTGTTGCCCACGTTGCTCCCAACGCCGCTCATCGAGCCACGATATTTTCTTATACCTTACATACTACTCCGTCTACAGGCGCGTATTCCAAACGGAGCTGTGGTATCCGAAGCAGTTTGGTACGGTTTCATCAACTGGGCGACCATGTCTGTGTTTTTGTATATGGAGCGGGAGGGAGTGGGCCGGTTCATGTGGTAATTATTTGAGATATTTTCCCTAGTGTGAGTGGATAATTGTCATTGCGCGCGTACATGCGCGGAGTCGATGGCTATGTAAATTCACTTTGTGCCACAAAAATATTCATACTTTGTAATTTCAGGCCTCGCGCGCCATCGTAATGTCACTCGCACTAACAAAAGAATCGCCTATTGAGGACTAGCCCAGAACGGGTCATCGCGATTTTCTTGATTTATAAACTCTGGTGCCAAACACCGGTGGCGCGCAAACATGCATATGTCGCAGGCTCATACGAAAATTCTGAGACCAGCTGGTGTCTCCTGCGGCGTAATCCAGTGGACAATAACGCAGAAGAAGCATGGTGGTCAGGGACTAGTCCTTTCGGCAACCGAATCCGGCAACCCTATTGTCGTGCTTGTTCCACCCCGGTCCACATCATTCGAAAAGTCTATTTCGTCGAACTACGGTACTCCGGATCGTTTGCCAATTCGGTTTGCTGCAGGCATGTAACGCGGCCTCAGGAGCGCACCGGAGTACTAATTGGCTGTTACTAAATGGATGGGGTCAGGGGCCAGCCAGGCGAAATGAGACAATGCGTAAGCAGATGGAGCCGGAGAAACTGCTGGGCTGGTGAAGCGGGGATGGTTCACGCAAAAGCGGGCAAAGAGCGGCTAGCGTTGTTTCATGGCCGAACCCAGAGGACAATACTGTGCTGACCCTGGGGCAACTTGGACGATGATCGGTCTTATGGTCTATTGGATGATGGTGCACCATGGCGAACACACCTGGACCTCCCCCGATGCTTTATAAGGGGACGCGTTCTACCCAATCGACTCAATAGCATCCGCTCAACACACTCAACACACTCAGCACTCGATCCTCCTACACTTCTACTACCACATTCACACCATGCCTGGATTCCCCAAGCTCGCGCTCATCGATCGCTCTGCTTTCCCCTCCAAGATTCGCATTCCCGATATCTCTACCCACACTGGTGAAGTATTTCCACTCAAGGTCAACCCCCACTGGCATGAAGCCGAGGCCGGCTCCTATGCGTGGTTTGATAGCTATGGTATATGCTTCCACTTGGGATAATTGCTTGCCGGAAGACTCATCTACGGAAATTTCAGGCGTTCACTTTGGTGCGAAGCGCCAGGAATTCTTCGACACTGGCTTTGCTCTCATGGCGTCGATGGCATACCCGGACGCGGACCTGGAGCATCTTCGCCCAGCCATGGACTTCATTCTTTGGTTGTTTGCTGTAAGTAACGCTCCGAGTCAAAGGGAAGATATCAACTAACCTTTGGGATAGTTCGATGACATGACCGATGAGGGTGGACTCCGCGACAGCGTTGAGCGTGTCAAGCAGGCCATTAATGTAACGATGAACATTCTCCGCGACCCAGAGAGCCCTCAACCAAAGTTCAAGATTGCCGCGACACTTCAAGAGTAAGCTCCATTTTAATTTTAGTCATGCTTCATTTGACTAATCGTTTGCATATAGTATCTTCCATCGTATGCGAGCAACCTCGAGCCCGGGGACCATTCGGCGCTTCGTCGAGGCTGCAGACCGCTATACTCAGGGTATTCTCCAGCAGACCGTCAATCGATGTGTCGATGAGGTCCCGACTGTCGAAGGATTCATTGCCTTGCGCCGCGACACATCCGGCGTTGAGATGGTATTCGGTATGTTATCCGGGTCCTTGCAATCTGTCATCAAGTTCTTACTCGAATTTCGCAGCTGTGCTCGAGTACTCTCTTGCTCTTGACCTTCCCGATGAGGTACACAACGACCCTATCGTGGCTGAGCTTGCCCTCGCTGGAAACGACATTTTGACCTGGGCCAACGATGTATATTCGTTCCCGGTGAGTCGAGCTAACAACCTAGGCTTTTTTAAACTGCGATATTAATACACCAATTCGCCTAGGTCGAGCAAGCGCGAGGCGATACTCAGAACCTCGTCTTTATCACCATGTGGGACAAGCAGCTTGATCTCGAGGGTGCGATGGACTACGTCGACCAACTCATCCGGAAACGTGTTCAGGAATACTTGGAAGCCAAGGCAAAGCTGCGTTCATTCGGTCCAGAGCTCGACGACCAGGTCGCCTTTTACATTCAGGGTATTGAATACTGGGTGCAAGGTGCTATCGATTGGAGCTTTATGACAACCCGTAAGTCCTATTCAACCTTCGACCTCCCTACACGTGCTAACCATTGCGCCAGGCTATTTTGGTGCAGATGCTGAGAAAGTTAGAGAAACGGGTATGGTGGACATCATGGCCCCGATCGCTCTGGGTGCTCCCATCCAAGTTGAAGTTTAGACGGTTTCTTCTAAATTGGTTTATTCGTTGCATTAGCGATTGTTATTTCTTCGTTTTTTTCATTGTTCATATGTTATTTCCTTCCCAACGTTCCCCCATCCCTCTATCATATGCCTACCCTACTATGCCAGATGATGGTCCAAGTGTTGTAGTTTATGTACAATAGAATGTCTCAGTTTTCTTGATTTACTACATCGTCCGCTTCTCTTCGTTTTCGGGCCATCCACCCTAGAACGCTTACGCACTCTGGTTCCCCGCTTCTCCCTATTGTTCCAGGTCGGTCCTTTTGAGAGTAGGGGTTGTATCAATCAGGTCTGGAATAGTTGAGTATTGATCTTTTTGTCAAGCGGAGCCGCGTTGATCGCATATATGCATCAATTCAAAAATCCTCACCCCTGATACAGAGCTAATCAAAGGAGAACGTTGATTTTCGCTGACTTCATGCGCGTCTATGATAACCCGACATGAAAGAATTTCAAGGTGACAACAATAGCCTGATCCGTTATCTAAAACGGATATATCCAATTATTCAGGCTGGAATTGCTGAGCCGTTCAACGAAATAACCACATTACGGCCACCTGGTCGTGGTGCATACATGTGGTTGAGGCGTTGATTTAGGTACTGGATATATGCACGATGGTATCAAAGAAGCGCCATGACATCACTCTCCAGACCAACCGCCCCAGGCGTATATATAATCTCGTGTGTGCCCATTCGACGCAAGTTGGACCAGCAGACCACCATTCTTCACTAACAAAATGTTGATTCAACGTGCGGCCCCCGCTCTTCGTCAAGTTACCCGCTCGGGTTGTGCCACTCAGGCCATCGGGCGCCGCATGCAGTCAACTGCTGCGGCCGACCCAAATCGAAAGGCGAAATTAGTGAGCGTGTGATGTATTAATTGATGTAATACTAGAGATCCTCATTCATATTTCAGGTGTTCAGGTTTGGCCCCAAGGATGTGCCCGTTGAACTTTGGCCCATGGGTGCGGTCGTCTTTGCTGGCATAGTTGGGGCCGGATTTGCTATTTCTCGCCACTGTAAGTCAAGTCCATAATTCTCGTACTCAGGGGCTCATGTGGATTTGTTTTAGTCTATAAGGACGAAGACGTGAGTATCCTTTGTCGATAGCCAATGCCTACTTTTCAGAGACTGACAATATGATTTGCGGTGTAGTTGCGGTTGGGCAGGTCCGTTCCCGCAGCCAAATAATTTGAATGCCACCAAACCCCGCATTGCGGTTCTGTATCGTATAACTCCTGTATTATACTTGCAAAGAAACGTGTTTGTGAATTCCGATTGTATCATATCAATCTGGGGGAAACGGCAAGATCACGCACATGCATATATATGGAAGTGTCGACTGAGATAAACAAAGGGTACATAAAAAAATGTATAGAGACGGAACGGTGCTCCACACGTCTAGCAAGTCCTTTCAACGAGGCAAGGTATTATGGCCTTGCTTCTGTGAGGTATTAACACGCTTGATCCATCGCCATCTCCGCCCAGGACTAGTACTACACCCCTGAACCTCCCCGCTGCTTTCTTGCGATTCACTCGAGGGCCTGGCGGTCGCCGAAAACCCCTCACTAATGCTTCGTAGACCGAGCCTTCGCCGCGCTCTGGGGATCAACGCAAACCCAGGAGATACGGGGCTTAAACCGATCGAAAATCCAGGGGTCACCAGAGCACTCGGAGGTGCTTCCGCACCGAGCAGAGTGCCATATCGGGGTCTGGCATGAGAACGCCGCTGTGGAGAAATGGGAGGGGACGAGGCATCGAGCGAGCCCGTTCGTATATGTAATTTGGGAGCAGGACCAGCGACGGGGCTATGGGGCGACATATCCAATGGGCTGTGGAGTTGCATGCTCTGGGATGACCTTCCCTCAGGACTCTCGCTAACTGGGTCGGGAGAAAGGACGGCTGGTCGAATACCGTCCAAGATAGGCTCGAGGCTGTGTTCGCTGCCACTGAAAGTATCTCGGAGCGCCAAGATTCGTTCGCCTTCATCGTCAGAATCTTCTTCCACCCAAGCTCCTTCCTTAATGCCTCCGCCTTGCTGCACCGAGAGTGCCCAAACACCACCAAGGAGCACTATTATCCCAGTACTGACCAAACCGAGCTGCAGCCCGGTTAGCTCAGAAATCTGATCAAAATAGATTAGGCCGTTGATGATGCTCGAGAGATTATAAGAGCAGAATGCCACTACGTTGACCGAGGAACGTTTAGTAGACAGCAACCCCGATCGATGGAAGAAACTCACGGGGGCAAACTAGTGTGGGGTCTGCATAGGTCAATGATTTGTGTAGGTACCAAAGCTATAGAAACGCAAAAACGGGATTAGATCGCTTGCCGAAATGATCTCATCAGTCCTTGTACGTACCTGAAGGAGCGCAAATATGCCCAAACCAAGAACAAGTATCCAGCTTTCCCATCGCCAGAATTGATTATGACCTTCAATCGTGAGTACTAGCAACTCCACCCCGGATTTCGCAAATATCAGGCACATTCCAGATAGCAGGCCAGATACAAAGGCGTAGGAAATCGCTATCCAGGTAGCGGAGGGCTGTGAAGCAGAGTTTTGCAGGAGCTCTGCTGGCGTCGGCTTGGGGTCAAGTAAAGGCCCGCGCTCAGAATCATTGTTAATGTTAAGTTCAGATTGGTCTGCAGGGCGTGGTGTAGGCACGGATTCCTCGAGGCGGATGCGCCCCTCTTGACGTGTCAATTTCCATTCTGCGAGATGGGTCTGGGAACAAAGGTCGTTTTAGAGGTTCACATGCAAGGGGGCATCGACATACAATTATGAGCGCAATAATCACTGCGCATCCGAGTAAGGTAAAGTATGCTACAAATGTTGTTCGACGGAATAAACGCAGCAAATCATCAAGCGAGTGTGTTGTTTCGGGGACGATCCCGAAGACTGCTATTAGTACAGCTCCGGTTGCAACAAAAAGAGTTCCCATAACCATGTATTTCGAGAAGAGGTCGCCAAGTATCAATCTTGCAAAGAATGCATTCCAGAGTAGTGATACCGCTCCGAGTGGGGCAAGGATGACGACAGGCAGTGACGCGATCTGGAAGAGGGAGCCAAGGATGTTGGAGGATATGAATATACCTAGCGCAGGCACAGGTCAGCCACTCTCGAACTTTTATCCACACGTGGAAACGTACCGAACCCAAGTAGCCAAAGGCTTTACAATACGAATGTAAGATTCGTTAGAATTTCGGCTAAATCAAACGACTCACGGGCGGCGGTAGTCTGGCCTCCTATCTTCCTCTGGGCAGGCCTGGTTCAGCAAATGACTTTTTCTCTGCATAGTGAGCCCTGAAAATGGATATCCGTTGGTTAATTCTACGTTCCCGCACGTACACGCGATGAATCTTATACCTAGCGATTGAACACATGAAGCCAATAACCCTATGGTGATACCAAGAGCGACGCTGACTTGGGGGCTTGCATCCTCTACGGTCATAACGCAGTGCAAATGTTGCTCTATTACAGTCCGCTATGCGCCAATAATTATGGGATACTTTGAGTCAAGTGTGGTATGATGGTCTGGTTCACTCAGAATTGGAGCGATTGATCAGTCTCCAGACGGGCCTTGATTACATCATTGAGTTAAGAGCCGAGCGCTTGATTATGCAGATCCCTCTTGGGTCGTCCTCAGATCCACAACTTGAAGATCCCAATTGCGCGCAAATGGTGTCGATACCGCGGTGTCACCGCATCCCTGGGTGCCTTGACAGACGATTAGGATTGGCTATCACTAGGTCTGTTGCGCCAACATTAGGCTAACATATGCGCCGACGACCAGCTCACATCTCTACCCATAACGCTCTATACTCTGATCCCCTTGATCATTTACTTGATGGCTTAGCTACCGCGTTGAAAACGATTCCCTACACTCTGAGCTACAGTACATCATCGGCTGGTGTTGGGATTGACTAGAGGTAGCGCGTCCAATATAATGCTTATGCTTGGTGCTGCTCCTGGTACCTTGGGTATATCCGCACCGAGTGCCATGGTTCTCCGTCTATCAGTGGTTGATAAGTCGTTACCGTCGTTTCGCTGTCTCCTGCGACCTCTAAGTTTCGTATTCTACCGACCACCATGAGGCTGTTTTCGATTATGAGCGTTGTGTTGGGACTATCTTTTGTCATCTGAATCTTGGCGCGGGCGTGTCCCCCAAGCTCTACCCTCAAGAGGGGAACTTGCTGCGCTTATAACTGCATCGAGCAAGGCAGGGTTGCAAGTAATTGATCACGCAAACTCCCGCTCGATCCCATTGACCTGCAGGTGGGGTTTTTATTGACGATGAGCACAGCGGGTCCAGGATGCCTATTGTATCGCGGGGTATTATGTGGCCTTTCTATTCTATACTTCCCGCAATCATCAAGTTGAGGTACGCCACAGCCAGGTGTTGATAGTATCCAAGGCTTGACCCCTCTTTCAGTTCAGCCTTCCGGCTGCCTCCGCAATCAGGAGCATCACTTTAGATCACGAGGTGTTACTTGATTGTAATCAATTTCTAGTGTCAGCGTCGTTGTGCTTGCCTAGAACTCACGGCTAATAACGATGTCGAGGTAACTCATAAAGTTGCCGGTCGACTCGGATGGGAACAATAACGATGGATGAGGTTCCGCCCAATTTTGGGCGCTCCGGTACATTTGGTAAGTACTAGTGGCGTGGAGACGCGCAATACCGAATGTAAATCAGGTTGGTTTTTTCATTTTTGCCACTCAATTGCGGCCTAACTATGGCTGTGAACTATCTTTCCAAACAATCTGGCCCCTGTTGCCTGAGCGGGTCAACACTGGGCTTGCTCAGGATTCACCCTGGTGATAGCGAATGCGCATGTGTTTCTAGCTCCAAGGCGGAGTTAACCTAAGATAACTCTCCAACGAGCTTTAATGAGGCATTTCTAGACTCTTCTTTAAGTCTGGATGCCCTATAGGATATAGTTTTGGTGCGGATGCCTGTCGCGGACTTGGCTAGATAAATGCTAGCGCTCTCCACGCTATAATGCGACAGGTATGGACGCTATTTCGCTTGGCTTGTGGCATACTTGAGCCATTTACTTCTGCGAATTTGGTCGTAGTGTTTCCGTTCTTCCTCCTTGTAAATTCAGGAAAGGACAATAACATCGAAGATTTAATATAATCACAAGCATATATACACCCAAGCTCGGCACCGATGAGATTCACAATCACTTTGAGCTTTTTTCTGCGTCGCTTTCTCCGCGCTTTGGGGACCAACCGGCCAAGCAGGGAGCCTGGAATGCGTTTCCAGAAACCACCCCCTGGATGGTTTTACAAGTCACTAGCACCTGTGAATTATATTCAGCGGGTCTGACTTCATATGAAAAAGTGGCTTGCTGTAGATTTACCCATAATGCGATGACGGTGCCAACCATAATTGTCCCGAGAACCTTGAGGAACATCAAATGAAGCTCGGTACCCAGAGCAAGTACACAAAGAGTAAGCGACGCTAGTGGGAATGTGAACCCCCACCATCTAATACCAGTCCCAAATAAACACCATCAGTGCACGCTCGACAACAAAAGGCTCCCCTCACATACCCCATATTAAATTCTGGTTTAACTTCCCCTCCACGCATACGACTGCCGAACGCTAGTACAGCGACAGCCCAGTACCACAGCCCCAGTCCCATCATACACAAGGCACCGATCATACCCAATGCATATATACCGTGTACGGCTTGCGCTAGAGCTTCTAGCTCCGGTCTTGAGTGAAGATAGGGCTGTAATGAAATAGCTAGGCGTCCTAGATTGCAGAGTGCGACCCCTGATTGACCTGTCGGCCCGAGCGGAAGAAACACGGTCACCTGTAATGCATGTGAACAACATGTAAGTACCTCATTTAATCTTACTTACAATCATATCTGTGGCCGGAAGGTGGTGAAACGCAAGGCGTTGTAAGTACAGAGCAAGGATCATCAGTGCCAGGGAAGTTCCAATTCCGCAGGCAATGTAAGCTAGCTCAGAGCCCAGTCGCGTAAGTTCCAATGTAAAGTTTAAATGACTAATACAATATACGTACATGCGATCCACATATGAAAAACATACCCGGGATATTTATCGACCAAGAGGTTCCCTAACGTTGCTCCTGTCGCGGCGACTAAAAGCCCATGTCAAAGATGAGTTTTCGGATTTCGAGCCCAGCCGTGACTCACTTGTAATCGTTGGGACTACTGGCAACAAAAGGGCCGCCGTCACGGTCTCGGGCCGATTACTATGACTTGTAAATTGCCTATCCAATACCGGGAATATCCAGTAAAACTAGCTCAATGCTAAGTGAGCCAGCGCAACGACTCACATCCAGGGTACCAGAAGACCAACGAATCCCGACATGACCAACGCGAACCACCAGCCATAGCTTGCGGCTAAAGCCCAGCCCGAGCCCAAATCATATGCACGAGTACATACGAGGGCAATGGCTCCCAGTATCGTAATTAGCCCCATGGGAATTGTTCCCAGAAATAGGCTCTGAATTCAGTGGGATTAGGTTGAAAAAACCAGGGCGAGTAATTAACATTTCACTTACGTGGGTCGCATGACCCAATGTTAAGCCAATGATTTCGGGGTGCATTGTGTATCGGGTGATTATAGTACTAGAGAAAATAGCAAACAGTGCAATATCCAAGATTAGGAAGAATGCCGCAATGGGTCGAACGACTTGCAGTATGGATGGCCATGGCAGTGTCAAGAGAAGTATTGCATTGACCTACGCATAGAGCTGCGATTAATGTGATGATTGAATGATAGGGTCACACCCACCCCTGTTCCCATTGTAACACTGATTAAATGTACTAAGTAAGGGGAGGGGTCGAACTTTCCAACTAACTAAGACTTACCTGAACCAAGAAGGTGAAAAATGAATAATTCTATGAGTGGAACCATAGGGATTAAACGGCTTATCGTGAGTCTGAGGAGCATAAAGACACTTACCGATCCTTCAGCCCCCTAACACGTTTTGTAGAGGCTCCATTGCCTCCTGCGTTATTTTCTATCTGAATGGTAGATTGAATGTCGACTTCGGACCCCTCAGGGCCGCCACCTTCGTTGCGAGAGGATTCTGAGATCCCCTGGGCACTGCGCCGAGTTAGGGTACTGGTTTGTACCGACGAATTCGACGAGCCAGCCTGATCGGGGGTTGCCATTTTGTGCTTCCGGGATACGAGTCAGCGAAGATGCAGATTTTAATATAGCTGAACCCGATGCAAACAACTAAAGTAACTTGAGAATCACAGGCTCGAATCGATAACCAGTAACGGCGCAAGATAGTTGCCAAACTAAACAGTACCACACATGCAAGGGACTCTAGGAGTGAGAGTCGGGTAAGGGGGCTAGAAGTGTTTCCTCAAGAAATAAATAGGAAGTGGTGGCCTGCTGGGAAATCGAGTCGTTGTCGTAGTTGGAAATCAACCTCCACCTGCCGACCCTACCCGCATGTACAGAGCTTAGAATCGGGCCGCCTCGGGATCACTGGCGTTTGATGACTTGTATGCGCGTACACATATTAGATTAAATCAACAGACGCTATACGAATTTAGTGTAGCCGACTCATGCGTGTGAATATAAGCAGGGCTGGAAGGCTGAGGAATAGTATGACCGGGGGTGATTACTTGGACGCAGGAGTGACGCAGTATATTTTCACTGGAATTTCGAGTACTCAGGTGGTTCCGGAAACTATAAGGATATACTCGTGGTGATGGAGTCTGAAGCCAGGTGCGGGGGGGATTATCGCAGACCCTTGCCTCGATCACTCATTGAGTACCCCGATATATCATATATCAATAAGACATGAGCCAGAATATCCGTTAGATATGCTAGTTTAACTATAGCGGGAAAGACACAGGGGTCCGAAAGTCCAGAACTCGGTGGTTGGTGGCGGGCTGTGGCAACTAGTATACGCATTTAAGCAAGTGCTTTAATCTTACATAATTCAAACCCAAAGACGGTCATCCATTCTAGCTGGATGCCTTTGGCGCTATAATTCATCAAGAAGACAAGGTATTATGGGGGGCTTCTTCGTCGTTGATCGGGGTGTCTGTTCCCTTTAACGCTGGGGGCTTTCGCGCGCAATCACTATGGAATGAGTTGTATTTTGCCTCTTGTAACCCACCAATCATCGCTATACAATCAATTCAATAGGCCCACTAGGAGCCTCCTGAAGCGGGTGGTGTCGCTGTTCCAGTTTGACTGTTTGCCACACCTGCTCCGCTGGCGCCTCCCCAAAACCCACCCATCACTGTTTGCACCGTGTCGGCCACCCTCCTAGGCTGTGGTGTATGCTTGACGCCGAACAGTCGCACGTTCGTCCCGTTCCATATACCTAGTGGCGTTGTTCCCCGTACGTAGATCTCGCCCCAGAGGAGTGAGTTGAGCCACACAAATGAAGCATCAGACCACTGAAGGATCATGGAATGTAAGTAGCGCACATGCAATATACGAGTGGCACTAACATGGAATTTTCGCGGGGCTAGTGGGTCCGGCGTAGGCAATACATGACTCAGATTTGCCGATCGCAACAAGTCGAGGATCGCAGCTGTACTTGATGCACGGTTCCCACTGGCTTGTAGTTCGTGTACCTTGGGAGATAGTTCCGCAATCGCGATTTGTACAACGTCCAGGGGTAACCTGTATTAAATGCATATAAGCCAAACGTTCCAAGCCTAGAACCCAGGAAGGCGTACCCTCTTTGCCAGGACGAAATCCACTCTTGTGTGGGCACGAACCCGTTCTTCCCAAGTGCAACAGCAGCCGCTAGCTCTTCCTCCGCCGACAAATCAATACTGTCCGTCCGACCTAGGCCCGCGTCCTCTCTCAGCTTTCCACGCGCTTTCTCCGACATAGCGATTGGGGGCGCTAGTTCGTCATTCCCTCCTGCAAGGCCGCTCTCTAGCTCCTCGGGAGTAGGGACCAATTGGGCTCGTTCCCGTTCAATCAAATCGCGTTTCTCTTTGGAAAGATCCGGATTGTCTGTACCAGGCACTAGCTTTCCTTTTCCCTTGTTACTCAGGCCCTTGGCAGCTTCCTCCCGCCTTCTCACTTCTCGCACCGCGCCCCGCAGCGTGAATACGCTCAGTCCCTCGATCACGTTTCGTGCTCGTAGTAGCGCATATATTAAGTTTGGGTTGTCTTGGAGGTGGTGGGTAATAACGTTGTTGAAGACTTCGAGGATGAAGTATACTAGCCGTGGGTGTGATTCATCGGCAAGAAGGAATAACGGCGAGGAGAATGCTGTCAGGAGTGAGATCAACCGAGAGGAAGCGGTAATTGTGAGTTGTGTGAGGTGGGGAGAAACGTTGGAGAGTGTGATGATGAGGGCCGGATATAGGGATGTGAGTTGACCTGAGGTTGTGGCTACAATCGAGTATATGGACTAAAAGCAACACAAGCCATGTTAACCGAAAATCAGGTGAACTCATAGGCGAGCTCAACAAGTAAAATTACTCACGGTGATCATGAAGTCGCCTGTCGTGCCAGATGTTGCCCACTTTGCTGGAACTGCTATTTTTACCGGGAGGTGTAGCTTCGAGCCAAGTGCAAAGTCGGATGACATGGATTGGATGATGTATGAGAGTGCGCGACAAAAACCTTGGTTTTCTAGGAAACAAAATCAGTACGAGTCAGTAAGCGTATGCGACCTGCTCACGTGGTTTGTCTTTAATTTCTAGGCAAGTGCATAATAGATAGGCAATGAGGTCAACGCATTTATCGGAATCTGTCACAAAAGCACGGAATTTCTGGCAATAAAGTCAATGATTGCACATCTATAGAGGTATCTATTTACATACCTTGTTCAAGTCGAGCATTTTCCATAATAGAACATCTGTGTATACATTAGCTACATTGTAGAGTCTGGAGAGATTG
>WSTI01000037.1:0-24086 GCA_019616915.1 Ceratobasidium sp. 423
GGCGCGGAGCGCGCGGATGGGCGCTGGGGCACCGAGACGCGAGCATGACTCGCGGGTCGGGTGGCCAAGACTGACGACCGTCTGAAGGGTGGCGGGTCGGGAAAAGATGCGTGAGCGGGCTGCTTCCTGGAAGAAGGAAAGGCAGCCAAGAGGTATCGAGAAGAGTGAGGCCGAGGAGGCCCAGGGATGGTGGGTGGGACAAGATAAAATATAGGCGTGCGCAGGTATAGCACGCTATAGTGGAGGTCGGCTGTCAACATCCGACCCCACGTGATATATAAGGAGAGCCGTCGGGCTGGCCGCTCCTTCTCCGGCTAAGTCCGAGCTCGTGAACCTCCGCAGGCTCCGTACCACAGCCCCAAATTTAGATTTGAAACAAGTATAGTACTTCGCCGGTAGGAGAAAGATCAGCCTTTTCATTTCACGCCAAGGATTACACGCGCATCTCTAGCGTCTCAAGATCCATCGTCAGCCGACGCTTAGCTGTACTTCCAAACGTGTGTGGTGGCTCGGCATTCTCCCACCCTATTGTCTAGCCACCGGCTCATCATGGGCCCGACCTATGAGCACACCCCTTCATCTACCTTTGTATATTTCTTACATATTGATGAATGATAAGGATACTGCAACTAATTTACTGGCATGGAATATTTACCAAACCGGCGCTTATAGTTTGATCACACGACAGGTTACTTGAATTGAGGATCATCGGCAGCGCCACAGCGAATTTGCCCTCACATCTAAGACAAGTGATCACTTGCCATGTCGACCAGCATTTCACTAGCTTCTGCGGGCATGCCTTCAATTTTTAGTGCGCGACCGATGTAGTTAATGCAAGTACAGATCAATTTTGAAAGGAACTCGGGTGGGCGTTGCCGGTCCTGGTTCTGGTGGTGGGCCATCACATTGCATACTGGATTACACTGAAAAGCCCTTGGAGACCCAGATATAGCGAGGTCCATATCCGGCGTGTATGCTAGCCACACAGGAAACGAGTAAGTCCAGATCCATCCCTTTATATAGTACTCATCTTCAAAAGCACACTTTAGTATTCGGCCCAGGCAGACCAATTTCCCCGTATTATTAATTACCCCTGGTGCCAATGTAAATTTCCTGTGCATATACACATTTAAACCAGGGCTAATTAGCTTTAATACGAGCCAAGCTACTATCCGACGGAACTCAAGTCGTAACTTTGTTGTAATTTCAAGTAGATTATGACTATCACAGTTGCACTTTTATTTTACGTCAAGTACTGCCTCGTGACCAGACGGGGATCACTCGAGTTGCGTTGCGGGCTGGTTAGGTTAACTCTTACCCGATACTACGTATCTAATACCCAATGAATCAACCCCACATCCTTTATTTTATTGTTTTCACAAGTTTAACCTTACAAAGCCATTCTTTCCCTACTCGAATTCAACCACTGCTGTCCAACCTGCCTTACATCTGCGACGAAGTAGTCCCATGCCCACCCGGTAAGATCTAAGACACTTAAACCTTCAATACCGTTATGTTACATGCCCCCTTAGGTCAGGTTTGCTACCGCGATGAGGGCTCGCCTTTTGGGCTTTGCTGGCCGAATAGCAACCGCCCATGGTCGGGTCTATAACACATGACATGTATCGGTGACCGGTGACCAATGATGGGCAGCGTTTGGAAACGTTGGGGGAACAACGGGCCAATACAAATTAGCATAATTTACCAACATATATTACTATGACCATCCCATCATCAGTGGCGACCAACTAGCAACCAATTAAAATCAAATAAATGCATTGTTCGATCAGCTGTAATTGACCCATAAAATAGTATATTAACCAGCTCAAAAGCTGAAGTCCCCCCCCCTAGGACCTGTAACTAGTATATGTTCTATTGGGACATCTTCAGTTCCGTAATCTGCCGCTAAGGCCTATTCGGTCCTGCGAATACAGAGTATCAACTTTACAAATTCCATAGCCATTACGCGCTCATCCTGATTTGTGTATTGCGCAGTGCCCCTGATAAGCGCTCACTGTGCAATCTCGGGACGTGGAATCATATACTGTAGATTACGCGAAACCAAAATCTAGGATCCGGATAACGAAGTAAATACACTAGAGCTTGTTTGATAAGGTTTGTCGTAAGCTTGAGAATTTCCCTCAAAAGGTATTCAGCGAGGGACGATCGGGGGTCCGTGTTAGAATCGGGTCCTCGGTGAGGCTGTGGCCAAACTCCCAAGACGCAAGCTGATGAAGTCATTGTATACCAAGTAACACGGCGCTTGCGCCGCATGAGCTGTCATTTGGGGTTGTTTGATCCGAACAACCAGAGCTTCGTTGTCGCAAAGCCTGAGAACTGCATACAGTCGGACCCCTCGACATAGATCCCCTTGACATAGATAAAGCACCGGAATCATCTGACTTCCCGGTTCCCATATTGCATTGCAAAGGTGCCACCCGCAGTGGCCGGTCATTCAATTTTATGTCATTGTCCTCACACATTTTCCATACCTGTTATAAAACGAAGGATCCGCAGGTAGAAACTGGGTCCCCTGGCCTGTTTGCGTTTGTTTTCCTAAACCCCTCATCCTCGATAAATCACGAAATATGACCACCAGTATTGTAGCCAAGAGGTTCGACTGTACACTTCGGAACTACAAACTAGTATATCTCTGATCATGGGTATAGGCGTATAGAGCAAGCAGGGGGAGCCCCAATTGTGATGGCTCTACCTTCCGCATGACGCATACTGAACGACAGATAGGTGAGCGCGCCGTTCGAACGGACCCAAGAGGCATTTTTATTCCATTCCGCTTAGCTTGAAAGTTGTGCCGAAAGTGTTGCTCGACCTACGAGCTCTTATCCCTGACACGTGTCTCCCACACCGATCCCCACGCCACAATCTGTACAAAACTCAGTTTTGTAGTATGTTGTATTGCCATTTTCCCTATATCCTCGGGTGGGTAGGTTCGGACCAAAAGTCTCGGGGCCAATTTATGCAACTTGAGAGTGAGACGCAAACAAGTGCAAGGTGACTCACGGACAGATTCTTTGCTTACCATCATCATGTCTTAATTACAGCCAGGAGCCCAAGAAACCTGATGATTTCCTACTCGTACTCTGAGTTTTTGGCTCGACCCCATCATCGGGTGGTCCTCTTGAGCTCTCCATAAATATGTCATCAAATCTGAATGGCAGAGATGGGAAAAGCGGATTGAACACTAAAATACATATTTCTGGACTGAAACTCAAGCTCCCATCACACAAGATGTGCTTGTTTCCCAGGCTGTGAGAACGGATCCTTGCTGAACAACAATAACAGGAGCAGACCAAACAAACCCCTACCCAAGCCATGAGTGTTCCTACAGGGGCTGAATGCGCAGTACGGCATTGTATTTACGAAGGTTGAAGTGTTCGAGTGATCAATTATATAGCTACGGCAAAGAATGGTTGTATACATCCTGAAAGAAGCGGAAAGAATTAGATAGGTTGTAAGAGTTAGAACTACCGTAGTAGGAACTTGTGCGGCACGCAGTTTGCCCTCGGAGCCCCATATAACCCAAACGTTCCAAAAACGGTGCGAGCCCGCCCCGATAGTTGTCCTCGTATGTAACAAGTCACTTCCATCATCAGTGAACGCGTGGTGATGTCATGAACCCACACACAGTGAACGTGGCCCATATTCGGCGCAGCAACTTGAGCACGTATTCACGTGCGTTTGCCCCACGAGGTGACCCGCTACTCTTCCGAGCCACCGAAAAAGACCGCAACACTCCGACTCATAGGAATGGTGATGGGTGACTGGGCGGAGGTATCGAGCAAACTGGTCAGGGCAGGCGTACGGCGGCCGTTGCCAATCACAGACCTGCACCACGGGCTGCAAGTAACCATGGAACGGGGCCAGCCACATATCGATGGTCGCGGTCGATCGCCATGCAGAAATAAGGGAATGACGGAGGTATAGGGTACGGGGTGCGGGTTCGTCGATCATCTCTACGCCGCATTTAGGTTCGGAGTTATACTGTATCTTTCAGGACTTCAGGTTTTGTGTACGCACAGCAGGCCCTCGGTCTGGTGGCACCATTCGCTGCCTTTCACGGGCTAATTACTCCACTAGATTTGAGCCGAACATTCTTAGTCGTAAGTGGTTCGAACGCCTTTGGTTGGGGTTACGTTGGAAGTACACACACGGAGGCGTCTGTGTGGCGCGCGGATAGATTAAATAATCACATAGCCTTGTTCGGATGGTTTGAAGAATGAGAGGGGAGTGAGGACGAGGCATTCGGTCCCGGGGGGGGGGGGTAGAAATATAGCCTTGGGGTCGGAGGGGAAGCAAGTTCTATTAGTTTCCCAACTCAATGGGGTTCAGCAATCCCAGCCTCGGAGGCCGATACAGAACACAGGGCTGTGACCATTGTTGGAACAGCTCTAAGCACTCCGAGAGCTACCTCCAGATAAACTACAAAGCTTCTACCCTCAAGAGCAGGGAAGAGAGCTGACTTTGCTTGAAAATACCCGGGGGTGAGAATAGGATAACGGGTGTGCTGTCGGAGAAGACGTAAACACGTTGAAATTCCTAAATTTAAAGGGCGCTCACCTCGTGCTTAAGGATATTCGGGTCCATCTTTAAGCTCACATACGCTCGACCATTGCCATGTAGGGTGTCTGGTTGGGAGACAACCCTTGTAATCACACGTAGTATGTACAAATTTGGCGATTTAGAAGAAATTGGAACCGACACGTTTGGACGTGTTTATGGAACGAATGAGGGATCTGATCGTAAGCACTGCGGAGATGCCCCGGCCCAGAGGACTGGGATTGAGCTCCTCCCCCAGTCCGTACAGTATATCGCAAACCGTTGCAACTTACTAACACAGGCACGGGTACCGTCCCAAGTTCCCAGCAAAAACCGAACGACATATCACGTGGTGTATTACCTGATGTCAACCACCAACGACCAGAGACCAGAGTTTAGAGGTCTTTCGTTCCCTCTTTCATCGCAACCGGCACCATCCCACCGAAAGGGCGACTTTGGTCACACCCATACGAGCTCGGTCATAATCTGTTGGCTCAACAGTGGGCAGAATACGGCTAACAGTCGTGTATTGCATTCACGACTGGTCTACCCACCCCCCGGTCCCAGACAACCAGTGTTTCGATTGTCTTGCTTCATCCTTGACCTTGTAACCCGGACAAATCCATTGCTAACTCCCTAACACTAGGAGGGCTCTGCCTGAGCCCATACGAGAGCTACATCGACACCGACCCACATCACCCTAGGAAACCATACGAGCTGGTGCTTGACTTCGACCCTGGCGCACATCGTGATGGTTTATTCGACCCATATCCGAGGTGGATGCCCGGCCATTCGAAGGGGCGAAAAATTATTTGGAACGACTCCTAACTCAACGATGTGCATCTGTGTTGGAGTAACTGGCCGCTGTGTGCTCTGGACCTACCCGACGCATTCCGTCTCCCCACACCGGCAGATCGCCAGGCGTTTACTGAATCATATACTCTCAGGGCCAACATGCTTCATTGGATGGAGCTTCCTTCTTGCACGTGTGTGCTAGCTTCGGAACCCGATTTGGATAACCTTACATCTTCGGTTCTAGCCGCTTTCGGACTGTTATGTTCTGGCAAATTTCGCTCGTCCCAAACAGGGTAGGCAGAGCACACGTGGCGATTACCATTGGTTACCCCCATGTTTTACCTTTCGATTGGGTCATGTCCAATTACGTGGCCTCGGTGGTAGTTGTCCAAACAACCGGAGAACCGCCGGCAAAATTAGGATGATGTCAAGACGCCCGAGGAGCCTGATTACGCAAGTCCTGGCTTTGCATAATATGCGTATGACTGAGTGACGCAGGTGTGACAAGTTCGATGTCACGGTCTAAGTTGGATGTTCCGCAGTAGTTGGAAGGTCAACACGATATGGTTCAACAGGAAAGGCTACTAAAAATATATACATAGGTTCGCTGGGTAATTCGACATCCGATACACGACTGAATCAAGCGCAGCCAGAGCACGAATGAGTGGAGAAAACAAGTGGTCATAGATAGGTTCGATTGATACGGCATAGCGAGAAGAGAAAATATCATCAAGGTACGCGACGCGACGCCCACACTCTTACAGGGGCGCGGAAGAGCCAGCAATCATATTGCATGTGATACGCATAGATAGTGATACTTGCACGGGGCCATCTTCCCGTCGGGGAATGGGGTCGGTCATAGATCTTATTCTGCCTAGTTTCCTCCGACCAACAGGACCCCGTAAAGGGAACGATTGAGGGGTGAGAGTTGAGGCTGCGTTATCTGGGTCAGCGTGGCTTCTAGCTATGCGACACTCTGGAAACATACTGCAGGAACTTGAGGTGGGGCGGGATTTACGGCGCCTTGCTGACCTTGCGGTCCAAAATTATTCGCGGTGTTGGGGAAAATGACTTGGTTATTGACCTCGGCTGGAACAACAGGCTGGACGGATCCGTTTCCCTGTCCGCTTGGCCCCACGGGCGCACCTGCGCCCGCAGTATTCGACGGAGTACTACAATGGGATATCGACATATCGGGAATGGGTGAAAAGGTGAGCTAATGCCAGCAACGACCAGAACGCAACTCACGCGGGGGGTTGGTTACTCATCTAGTGTTGATACAATTTACGTTGGCTTAGAGATGACAACTCAGTCGTTTCTATTCCCGCCCGACTTGACGTTTCAAGCTATTGTAGGATACGAGGTTGATTAAAATATACGGGATTGTTGTACAGAAGACGGGATGGTTAGCGACCAGGTTGCTTCGTGGGACACTTGACGAACGTAGTGCTTCGTCACTGTAACGCCTGATTGATACGATACGGTCCTCGCATGCACATATTTGCTTTGTCATAAACGCGCGCTTGAATAAACTGTGGCTATATGTACGCGCATTGTACGTAAAAGGGCGTAGACAAGCTCTAGTGTGGTCTTCGAGAGAACAACGGGACGATAAATGCCCTCGCGAAACTGAAGTCCACCCAAGTGTGGTGAGTGACTCGTTTCCTCACTTATATCGCCGGCATGACCATATACGATATACGACTAGAGCAAATAAATCAATAAAATCTATACTTAGTTGGTTTCACTTTAATCGCCGATAAAGTTTTCGTTGTGACACTACCGATAGGGACGTGATATGGGATTTGGCTGAGACGGTGGAACCTCAAAGCGAACGCATTGATTGACCCGGTTCCGGCATAAAGTAATTTGAATTACTACAAAAGCAAGGCAAAACATTCCCAAATAGTCATAAGCCGGGGAGTGATCAGCTGAGGAACGGTTTGCCGCTTTTCACACGAACCCCTTTCCCGCGTTAATTGTGGAGAGATGCTATCTGAAGTGAGTTTGATTGCGGGCCCCAATACTCCCGACGGCATGAAGTTGGGGTTCAGCTCACCTGTCCTTTTATAGTAGTCTCGTGCCAGTCTCGTTCGAGACGGGCGGGTTCCTGGAGATCTTACTGGTTGGGGAGGATTAGAACACTACTTGATACCAGATGCGGGAATACACGGCCTTATCAAAACACTTTAAAGACAAGAAAAGTCCGCCAGACTATATAGACTACGGGTGCGTAGATGGTTTTTACCTTTAGGGGGACCCGTGATTTTGTACATCGTCAATTTTGGACAAAAACTCCAAAGCGCCCGAGCTGCTTTTCCCATCTCCCGCCACACAGGTCTGGTGTAAGGGTCGCTGAAAGAGTCGACGAAGTATATTTTGCTTATATTATACCTTTTATGACTATTGTAGTGCCCTCGAATGTTTCACAGCCTGGGTGGGTGTGGAAAACACTTACGCATGAGAAGCGGCTCGTCAAGTCTGCTTGTACATGTTTGCCGTTCGCTCAATTATTGCCCAATTTGAAATATCCCAAATGTATGCGAAATCACTAGTTCTACACCGACATATCCTCATCCAACCGTTATAGCAACATGGACAGTATTATATTATGCCCAGAATGAGGGTGATCGGAAAAGTTTATAGGCTACATGTATAATTCCAAAGATACTCTCACAAATAGCGTGGGATGGACTTTGATTCGCCTATGCATAGCTTGTCATAGTGCCGCCACCCAAGCACTATCCTACTTTCATATTAGCACATTACTTCCCGGCCCATAACGTCCACGCTGGGTATGGGGCTCCGAAGGTACGGTTATCCTACCATAAACACGACGGCGACTTGGACGATAATGTAACCCGGTATCGGGGAGCTCCCAGCGTCTGAGGTGATACGTAATTACCATCCTGGGTCACCGATCGATTTGATGTGTTTATCTTTGTTGTCAAATACGCTCATTAGCGCCACCGACGTGGTATCAAACGTTGATCACAACGTACCCTCGGGGATGAATCGCCGCCAAGAGGTACATAAACTTTAAGGTCGAATGCAATAAGCTCACAACTCAGGAAACAATCACCAAACAATTGGTTATCATTTTTGCCTTGGTGTGTGGTGAGGATAAGGAGGTTATAAATCACGTTCCGTACATTTGAGACGATAAAGTAAGTTGTGATGTACGAGTGTGGATGTATACAGTAGGTCCTCCTGAACGGAATGACAATGGCTGTGAAGCTGGTATTTTTGACACCGGAATTTGAACCGCCTGAGCACAGCCCAACAAACATGTACAACTGACGGTCAGTAATGAGATTAATCCTAGCATTAGTCTTTGCGCTAATATCAACATCAAGGAGCGAAGGAACCGTTGGCCAAGCTCACGGGGTTTCCAGAGAAACGCATGTCATTACTCCGTTGAGGGGGTTCCGTCCAAGAGGTTCTACAGTTCCACCGTATTTTACGGTGTGTCAGTGTAATTGGCTTGGCAACTCATGCTCAATTCCAGTGAGTCAGTTCAATGTCTATTTCGGGTTGATATTTGATCACCGATAGTTTGAACTCTTTGTGGGCCATGGTAGACCCCAAAGATGCGGACAATCCGCACTCAAGGTGCAGATATAAGGTGCGGATAATCCGTACCTTTGGGGTTCACCGTGGGCGCCTTGGATTTCAAATTTATGGGGGCATACAGTTCTATTGGTGTAAGGAAGGCAACGAGGAATAGGCTGTTGATATCTCATGTGATGATACATATTAAGGTCAGAGTGACAACACTAACCTAAAGAGAACCTGATTAGTTTCAAACTACTAAGTGCAATGCGCCTTCACAACTTTCTCACTATCTCCATGTTTGCAGTTCTAAGATGCCGAACCACCAGCGTTCTTCTCGCAGTTTATCGAGCTTCTATGCAGTTCAGTTGGACGACTTCCCAACATGGTCCCAAACACATCTATCAGTGATTCTATCTACCAACGTTTTCACGACGTTGCGACTCCCAATGGGGATCGCACCTCACCAACCTTCCATCAAGCCTACCTCGAGTGCTTCCACCCGCACCCCAAAGGCCAACCTGAGGTCAATAATGTGATGCGGGGAGAATATGGGATGGGTCTGACTGTTTCATGCCTTGAAGGATTTGATACTCAGTGCGGTGGTTTGGTCATTAAAGAGCATTTTATTCTGGCATTTTTCGGCATAAATAAGTAAATAAGGAAACGCGCGAATGGACTTGAGGGTTCCACGGGGTCTCTATGAACAAGGTACCCTGCACAGCCACATCACTCCCGAGCCTCGGCCCTTTCACCCGGTGAAATTCGTGATAACATCAGCCACAATCCTTAAGTCCGACAATCACCTCATGGTTTGAAGTCAATGCAATAGCCTGTTCATCCCCCGCATTCTTGCAACATCACATCTGGAGATTATCACTCGTTCAACTTCAACGTGGTTTACATCGTGGTAGAAAGCATTTTTTTGGCGATACGCATAGTATTGACAACAAATAATCAACCACGAGCCTTGCGGTAAGGCTGCACCGACCTGCCTCGATTATCACGAGGCCCCCTATCCAAGTTGCCATAGTTGTTCAGGTTGAGCATTTCGACTGTTTCGCCACCGTCGGACTTGTCAATAACACCGAGTGGGGAGAGTGGATTCAACACGATAGCCAAATCCTTGGCTCCGATGACCGGCGACCATCCGGACGAGTATTTGATCTGTGTCAATGGGGCATGTTTTGCAGTCTCCAAGTTTGGAGAGGGGGGTTCAAAATCGAGTTTGCCTAAGATGTTAGATACACTCGATTTAGGAATGAGTATACCCAACATTATCACCTTGCTTCTGCAAGGTCACACTGAGGGCTAAATTCATTTGAAATGTATACCAGATTTTGAATTTAAAATTCAACGTGTGACTATATGCATGCAATGGTCAGACCAACTCGACTTGAACTCAGACCATGACAGAAGCGTTTCTTTGTCAAGTACGTTGGAGATGGGAAACCAGGTTGGGGTAATTGTTTGAGATGGCTCTGGCCCTGGGTATTTACATAGTTATCTAGTGCGATTCCGCGCTGGCGTGCCCCGCTCGATGAATAACCTTTCGGACTATCGCAACAGGGCTCAAGCACTTATCACTATAAGCCGAGGGCTCTTAGAGCGAGCCTTTTGAATTGAATATATCCCGTTATATCCTGGCCAAAATCCACATCGCTGAAAAGTTAATACTGCGTAGATCGACTCCATGGACTTCCCGCTCTTCATTCGCGTATCCGCCAGCCGTAGCGCCAAGCACAGCTTCATTACTGAAAAATATGGCCACTACACGCTACCAGTAGTCAGCTGGTCGCATAGGGGCACTCTGGCAAGCGCCCAAAATAAATTGGCCAACCAAGACTCCCCTCCAGTCAGAAACGGGCCAACATATGAATCAATAATTAGGCAGATAAGCGTTTATTTCGATAGCTCAATACTCAGTTAAATGCATTTCCGTTGGTGTGGAGCTTGAAGTGAGCCCGAACCGCCACCATCAGGAAGGTGTCTACAGTCGACTCTCTCGATTCGCGGGTTGTTGGTAGGTGTTTCGCGCTATAACTGAATTGACCCCGCACCTGAGTTGGGCCTAGGTAATTTAGTCCCTGTGGATTGATTGCGAATCTGGAGGTTGCGAATCGAGAGAGTTGACTGTAGCATCGAGCCCTGACTATATGCGTCGAAATTAACCTTTGCGTCATCATGATTCACAGTACCGAGTGTCCCACTCATCGATTCTGACTAGTTCTACGCCTAGTCGATGGGCAAGGCTATGTCGTTTGAGGTACTAACGCGGAAATAAGACCGGTCTTCAGTTTCTTTGATCGCCGCAATGCCTTCTTATGGCACTACCTACCAGCAGAACGCATGGCCTTTCTCCCACCAGGGACTATGAACGACCTGATCATGACGCACCTTAGAAGCGAGACCAGTTTTAGAGAGTACACACGCGTTAGAATGGAGCTCTTGAACCTGGATGAGTCGATGCCAAGTCCGAGGGTACGGTCGTATCACGGCGCAACCGTCAACCGCCCACAGTACATTTTTACTCCCTAACTACCCTATAGTTCAAGCCAAACCCCCCTATTAGTCACCAAGTTATGGACGTCAAACCGGTTCGAGTAACGACTGAATCAGAACCAAATCTCGGGATGACGTCCAGTACTAATGAATTGCTCACAAAAGTAAATGGTTATGTCTTCAGTGTATTTTATGTTAGCTAATACGTTGGAATAAGTCCTGTAGAGAAATGAACACCTCTACACTACCGTGCCACCAGCCGGAACGGATGGACTTTGCACCCTGATATGTGGTGTACTATGCCATCTTAGTCATGGAGCGAGCTGCTAAGTCAATCGTCCTTCCTATGGTTAATCCGTCTCCCTGCCTGTAAGCTGCAATTGATGCGGGTTGCCGAACGAGCCAAGCTTTTATCAATCAATTACTACAGCCGGCAAGTGCATCGGTTGAATCAGAAACTTTAGAGAGCTCGATTAATCGATTGGCGGTCCATCTTGTAATATTCTACACTACCTAAGGGAATAAGATCTGTAATAGGCTTCAATCCCCCACCCCCATACCGATGACTAGTCTCAAGTCTAATCATATATGCATGTAGAAAGGTCATTAAATGTAACGGTCCACCATGTCCAGTGTTTCGCTTACAAATCCGGGAGGCTCATATTACGTTTCCAGGTGTTCCGGACCGGCTGTCTGCCTGTTTTTGTAAATAGGAATATGTTTTGGGGGGTATCACCAGTGGGATAAGACCAATCTTCTATTTTTACTAATCACTACGGTATCTTTCTAATGGAGCATTGATTGGCCGAGTAATGGCTCGTATCTGTACCACTACAGGAACGTTGTATGAATTAAACTGTCATGCAGACTTTGATGAGGTTCCTCAATCCATGGGGTCAATTATCCGGCCTTATGGTAGGATTGCAACACAGCCCACAACTATAGAAAGCTCTTGAGCCCGTGCTTTAACGATGAGTGACTACGCAGTGCAGCCTTCGATTAGACTTTCACCTGGTAAATTGACTTCTTTGCCGAGCACAGTCGATTCCAATTGACGCGGAGAGGAAGGCCCAGTAAAGCGCGGAATGGATTGGCACCATAAATGTCCCACTCCAAGATGTTGTATTCCACTTGCTTATCTGCTCTCCACTAACTTATGAATGCTCACTTAGATACGAATGCTAATACCACCGGTAGCAATATTGAGCGGCCATCCGGGCAAGTGAGGGAAGAGACGAATGAAGAAGTAAATCAAATCTGTTCGTAAGAGATCATCAGCGCCCAATCGCGTCAATAATTCCTTTAGGGTGACAGCTATTGCCCCAAGGATGCACTGTTCTGTCTCTGTTTATTAGCAAGCTCATAAGCCAACATTCTAATTGAATTGATGCTGCACACTCTTGTTTTGGAGATTATCAATTGGCTTTGATTAGTTTTCAAGTTTATCTGAATTCCGTTTCTTGAACATGACCTCATGTCCGAGTCGGGGTAGCTTATAACATAACACACATATAACCCGGTAAAACAATGGCATATGTAATGATGTAACCGAGTATTGCGGGCTTTTCTTGTGCTTTTATGAAGCGGGGGACCATCTTTCAAAGTCTACCACACCCCCAACGTTCTCGGGCGGTGGGCGGTGTCGGTGCCACTATCCATCCGATCGCCGCTGTGGAATCTCTTATCCAATTTAGGTTTGAAACCATTACTTCGTTGGTAGAAAAAAATAAGCCTATACTTTCCCCCAAGGATTATTTGCACATCTCTAGTGCCCGTTAATCGATTGCGAGCCGACGCTTAATCGTGCTTCCAAACGTGTGGGACTTGGGGCTCTCCTTTCTGTATAGCCATCGGTTCATAATGGGTCTCGCCTATGGGCACACCCCTTCACCGACCTTTGTATATTTCTGGCATTTCGATGAACGATAAGGATACTGCAACTACTTTACTGGCATGCAACTTGGATGTTTGCCAAACCGGCGCTTATCGTTCGATCATCCGATAGGTCACTCTGAATTTCGGATCTTCGGCAGCATTACAGTGAATTTGCCCTCACATGTCTAAGATAGGCGATCACTTTCCATTTCGACCAGCATTTCACTAGTTTCCGTGAGCATGGCTTTAATCTTTAGCGTGCGACCGATATGGTAATATAAGTACCGGTCCTGGTTCTGGTGGCGGGCCCATCGCATTATATACTGGGTTGCATCGAAAGCCCTCGGGGGCATCGGATATAATGATGTTCATACCCGGTGTGTATACCAGCCACACAGGCGAGTAAGTCCAGATCCGTCCCCCTATATCATACCCATGTTCAAAAGCACGCTTTAGTACTCGACCCGAGGATACCAATCTATAAGATATATTCATACCATTAGTCGCCCCTGGTGATCTGAATGTAAATTCCTGCGCATATACACATCCAAATCAGAGCTAACTGATTCTAATACGGGCCAAGTTACTATCTGGTGGAACTGAAGTTGTAACTTAGTTGTAATTTCAAATATATTATAACTATCATGGTCGCACTTTTGCCTTACGTCAAGGGCTGCCTCGTGACCAGACGGAAGTGACTCAAGCTGCATTGTGGGCTGGTCAGGTTGACTCTTACCCAATACCACGTATCTCATACCCAATGAACCAATCCTGCATCCTCTATTTTATTCTCTACACAAGTTTAACCTTACAAATCCATTCTTTTCCTACTCGAATTCGACCACCACTATCCAGCCTCCCTTACATCTGCCACGAAGTAGTCCCATGCCCACCGGGTAAGATCCAGAACACTCAAATCTTCAATACCGTTATGCTACATACCCCCTTAGGTCAGGTTTGCTACCGCGATGAGGGCTCGCCTTTTGGGGTCTGCTGGCCGAATAGTAACCGTCTATGACCGGATCTAGGATTCATGACATGCATTAGTGATCGATGATTAATGATGGGCAGCGTTTGAGAACGTTGAGGAAACGGGCCAATATAAATTAGCGCACCAACATGCAATCACTACGACTATACCCATCCTCAGTGGAGGCCAACTACAAACCAATTAGAATTAAATATAGATGCATCGTTCCATCAGCCGTAATCGGCCTATAAAACAGGATATTAACCACCTCAAAAGTTGAAGTTCTTCCCCACAAGCCCAGTGACTAGTATTTGTTCTATCGGGACATCCTAAGTTTCGTAACCTGCCGCTGAAGCCTATTCGGTGCTGCGAATACACAGTGAATCTACTACATTACAAATTCCACAACCATTACGCGCCCATCCCGAGTTGCGCATTGCACAGTGCTTCTGATAAGCGCACACTCTGCGAATTCGGGACATATGGCCAAAATCTGGGATTGGACAACGGAGCGAATACAACGTAGCTTAGAAACTTCCTCCAAAGGGTATTCAACGAGGGATGATCGGGAGCCCCGTGTCATAATCGGGTCCTCAGCGAGGCTGTGGCCACACCTCCAGGATACAAGCTGATGTGGTGATTGTACATCAAACAACACGGCGCTTGCGGCCGCGTGCCTTTAATTTGATGCTATTTGACCCGAACAGCTAGAATGTCATAGTCGCAGCAAAACCCGAGAATTCGAACCGCATACATACACTTGGGAATTACAAATTAGCATTTCTCCGATCATGGTTGCGGGTATGGAGCAAGTACGGGGAGCGCCAACCGTGTAATGAATCTACCTTCTGTACGATGCATAGTGAACGACAGAAAGGTGGGTATATTGTTCGAACGGACCCAGGAGGCTTTTTTCCATCCCGCTTAGTTTGAATTGGTTGTGCTGCTCACCATGCGGACTCTCATCCCTGATGTGTCTCTCACCTGCCCCCCCCCCATGCCACAATTTGTACATAGCTGAGTTTTGTATTATGTTATATTACTATTTCCCCTATAATCATATTCCCAGGTGGGTAACCTGGGTCAAGAAGTCCCGGAGCCAAATCATGCAAATCGGGAGTAAAATGCAAAGAAGTGCAAGGAGACTCACGGTCAGATTTTCTGCTTGTATGATCATGTCTTAGTTACAGCCAGGGGCTCAAGAAAATTGAGCGTTTTCTACCAGTACTATGAGTTTTCGGCTCGACCTCAATATCGGGTGGTTCCCTCTTCATAAATATGTCATTAAATCCAGATAGCAGAGATGAAAAAAGCGGATCGAGCATCCAGATACATGTTTTTTCAACTGAAACTCACATCCCCGTCACACAAGAAGCGCTTGTTTCTCAGGCTGTAAGAATCAGCCCTCGTTCAACAATAGTAACAGGAGCAGAGTAAACAAACCCCTACCGAAGTCACGAGTGTTCCCACAGGGACTAAATGCACAGTGCGGCATTGTATTTACGAAGATTGAAGTGTCCGAGTGATCGATTGTACAGCTATGGTGAAGCATGGTTACTCACGGACTGAAAAAAAGCTGAAAGAGCTAGATAGGCTCTAAGAATCTACCGTAGTAGGAACTTGTGTGGTACGGAGTTTCCCCTTGGAGCCTTATATAACTTGGACATTCTAAAAACGTTGCGAGTCCGCCCTGATTGTCCTCATGCAAAACAAAGTCACATTGATCATTCAGTGAATGCACAGTGTCGGTCAACGTGGCCATATTCGGCGTGGCGACTTGAGCACAGATATACGGTGCGCTTGCCACGCGGTAATCAACTCTTCTATCAGGTTGGCAAAAAGGACTCCAGCACTCTGATTCGTAGGAATGATAAGGGACGACCGGATGGAGGTATCGAGCAAGCTGGCGAGGGTAGGGGTAGGACGACCATTGCCAGCCATAGACCTCCACCACGGGCTGCGGGTACTTGTGAGGCTGTGCCAACCACATGTCAATGGTCGCGCTCGACAGTCGTGCAGAAACAAAGGGATGGGTGGCGGAGTATGGAGTATGGGGAATGAGTTCGCCAATCATCTCTGTACTGAATCTAGGTTTGGATGACGGTACCGGTGGCAAAGTACTGATCAACTGTACCAATTCGGATCTAATTGAGAGATTTTTGAGTTTCAGATCTATGCCCTTTTGAGTAATAGTTATTACGGTATAGTTCCGCCCTAGAAATTATCTTTGGAGTTTATCAGCATCGCCTCTTCTAATGCCTCACATTGCGCTTTGTGGACGACGCATACATAATTAATAGGTTGATGACCAAATAGATTTATGGAAACAGAGAAAACGGGAAGGAAAGTGCGAGATAAAAGGTACACAAAGACGCGTGCGAGACCAAAGGGGCCAGGTAATCCCGGACGAAGAATGAAATCGAGGGAAAAAACGCGGTGTAAGTATAAGGGCCTATGAAATACGTCATATGTGATGGAGCCCGAAGACGTGGGCGTGTCGGAAGAACTGGGCTAGGCTGAGCTGGTGAAATTATCTTTCGGGACTTCAGGTTTTATGTACGTACAGTAGGCCCTCGGTCTGGTGGCCAACCATCCGCTACCTTTCACGGGGTAATATTCCACCGAATGAGTCTAACGTTCTTGGTCGTACGTGATGTGAACCTCTTTGGTCAGGGTTACGTTGGTAGTAAACCCATGGAGGCGTCTGTGTGGCGCGCAGGTAAATTAAACAACCACATAGCCTTGTCTGAATGGTTTGAACAAATGTGAAGGGGGTGGGGACGAGGCACTCGGTCGGGGATGGAGGATGGGGCAGAAATATAGTGTCGGACTTGGGGATGGGAAGCAAGTTTCATAAGTTTCTCAATGGAATTCAGCAATGCCAGCTTCGGAGGCCTATATGGAACACACCGCTGCAACCATTGTTCGAGCGGCTCTGAGCGCTCCAAGGGCTATTCCGGAATAAACTGTAAAGCTTCTTCTTTGATGAGCAGGGAAGCGGCCTGGCTTTGCTCGGCAATACCTGGGAGTGAGAATATGTTGACAGGCATGCTGTCGGAGAAGACGTAAACATGTTTGAGTTCCAAAAGGACGTTCACCTCACGCTGAAAGATATTCGCATTCCTTTTTTAAGTTGATACACACTGGGCTATTGCCATGTGGGGTGTCTGCTTGGGAGCCCTTGTAATAACATGTAGTATGTACAGATTTGGAGATATAGAAGTCGTTGGACCCAAGCACGTTTGGACGTGTTTATGGAACGAAATAGGGATCTGATCGTAAGCAGTGCGGGGGTGTGTGCCTGCTCGTTGGGGCCCAGAGGACTGGGATTGTGCACCTTCCCCAGTCTGCATATCGCAAACCGTCAAAACTTACTAATACAGGCACGAAGACTGTCCCGAGCTCCCAGCAAAAATTGAACTACATATCACGTGGTATACTACTTGGTGCCAACGACCAACGACCAGAGACCTTTTGTTCTCCCTTTCCCGCAACTAGCACCACCCCACTGAAAAAGCAACTTTGGCCACACCCGTGCGAGCTCGATAACGATGTGTTGGCCTGACAATGGAATATGGCTAACGGTCGTCTATTGCATCCATCCACAACTGGTCTACGCACGCCCTCAGGTCCCAAACAACGAGCATTTCGATTGTCTTGCTTCATTCTTAACTTTATAACCCAGACAAAACCACTGCCGACTCCCTAACACCCAAGACGCTCTGCTAGAGCCTATACTAGAGCCACACCGACACCGACCCACACCCCCCTGGGAAACCAAACGACATGGTACTTATCCTCGACACTGGTGCACACCGTGGTGGGTTTATTGGATCTATATTCGACACGCACACTCACCTACTCGAAGGCGAAAATTTATCTGGAAGGACTCCTAGTTCAACTGGATACGCATCTGTGGTGTAACTCGCCGCTATGGCCTCCGGGACCATATCCTGATGCATTCCAAGTCTCCCCACACCGGCGGGTCGCCAGGCGTCACCGAACCACATCTCTCAGGGCCTACATAGCCTCAACCGTGCTCCATTGGATAGAGTTCTTCCTTCGGCCCCTTCCTATTAGCTTCGGGATCTGATCTGGATAACCTCACCGGCTCGGATCTAGCCATTTTGGGTCTACGATATTTTGGCGAATATAGCTCATCCCGATCCACAGTAGACAGAGCACACGTGGCGATAACTACTGGTTACTTTCCCACCTGTTTTACCTTTGGACCGGGTCGTATCCAATTACCTGGCCTGAGTGGTCTGGACTGGCAGCAGTGCAAACAACTGGATAACCGCCAGCAAAGTTGGGATGACATCAGGACGCCCTAGGAGCCTGATTACGCATCAAGCCCTGGTTTTACACAATAGGCGTATGCCCTCCGCGTAACGCAGGTGTGACAAGTTCGATGTCACGGTCTAAGCTGGATGTTCCACAGCAGCCGGACGATCAACAAAATATAGTTCGACAGGAAAGGCCACTAAAACATATACGCGAGTTAGCTGGATGATTCGACATATGACATACGACCGAATCAAGCGCAGCCAAATACAAATGAGCAGAGAAAACGGGTGTTCATAAGTAGGCTCGATACGGCACAGCGAGAGGAGAAAAGATCATAAAGTACGTGGCGCTCACGCTCCTACGGAGGCGGGAAAGAACCAGTAATCCTGTGGCATATGATACGCGTGGATTGTGATACTAGCATGGGGTCATCTTCCTGTTGGGGAATGGGGTCGACCATAGATCTTGTTCTACCTAGTTTCCACCGACCAACAGGATCCCATAAAGGGAACGATTGAGCGGCGAGGCCTGAGGCTGCGTTATCTCAGTTAGAGCGGCTTCTAGCTATACGACACTCGGAAAACATACTGCAGGAATTTGAGGTGGAACAGGATTTACGACGCCTTGCAGGCCTTGCGGCCCGAAATTATTCGCAGTGTCGGGGAAAATGACTTGGTTATTGACTTCGACCGGAACAATAGGCTGGATGGGACCGTTTCCCTGTTCGGTTGGCTCCGCAGGTGCACCCACGCCTACAGTATTCGATGGGGCACTACAACGGGATATCGGCATACCGGGAATGGGCGAAAAGGTGAGCTAATGTTGGCAACGACCGGAACGTAACTCACGCGGGGGGCTGGTTACTCATCTAGTGTTGATACAATTTACGTTGGCTTAGAGATGACAACTCAGTCGTTTCTATTCCCGCCCGACTTGACGTTTCAAGCTATTGTAGGATACGAGGTTGATTAAAATATACGGGATTGTTGTACAGAAGACGGGATGGTTAGCGACCAGGTTGCTTCGTGGGACACTTGACGAACGTAGTGCTTCGTCACTGTAACGCCTGATTGATACGATACGGTCCTCGCATGCACATATTTGCTTTGTCATAAACGCGCGCTTGAATAAACTGTGGCTATATGTACGCGCATTGTACGTAAAAGGGCGTAGACAAGCTCTAGTGTGGTCTTCGAGAGAACAGCGGGACGATAAATGCCCTCGCGAAACTGAAGTCCACCCAAGTGTGGTGAGTGGCTCGTTTCCTCACTTATATCGCCGGCATGACCATACATATACTCGTATACGATACGTGACTGGAGCAAATAAATTAATAAAATTTATACTAGGTGAGTTTCGCTTTAATCGCCGATAAAGTGTTCGTTGTGACACTACCGATAGGGACGTGATGTGGAGTTTGGCCAAGACTTCAATGCGAATGCAGTAATTGACAGTAATTGACCCGGTCCGGCATAAAGTTATTTGAATTACTAGAAAAGCGAGACTAAACAATTCCAAATAGTTACAAGCTAGGGAGTGATCAGCTGAGGAACGTTTTGCTGCTTCTCACCTTGAACCCCTTTTCCTCGCCAGTTTTTGGGGAGATGCCATATGGAGAGAATTTGATGGCGGACCCCAACACTCCCCTATACTTATGCAGGGTCGAGCATGAAGTTTGGGTTCAGTTTACCTGTCCTTTTATAGTAGCCTTGTGCCAGTCTCTTTCGAGACGGACGGGGGACTTTGTTGGCAAAGGAGAATTAAAACTGCTGGGGTAACCCGACTACTTTGTATCAGATACAGGAATACGTGACCCCATCAAACACTTCTAAGACAAGACCGGTCCGCTAGACTATATAGACTACGGGTGTATAGATTGTTGTTACCCTTAGAGAAACTACAATGGAATCTATGATTTCACATATCGTCAAAAGCACCACAGCTGCTTTTCCCATCTCCCGTCACACAGATCTAATGTTAGAGTTGCTGAAGGAGCAGATAAATGTATTCGGCCCTTATTACACTTTGTACGACCATTAGAATACCCTCGAATATTTTGCAGCCCTAATCAATGCAGAAAACGCCTACACATGAGAAGCGGCTCATTAAGCCTGTTTGTACTTTGCGATTCGCATAGTTTGTCCAGTTTGAAATATCCCAAATGTATGCAAAATCGCAAGTTCTAACTTACTATGATTTATCGACATATCTTCATCCAACCGTTATAGCGACATGAATGATATTATAGTGCGCAGAAGGGGAGGGTGATCTGCGAAGTTTATTAACTGTACGTATGCATCCAAAGATACTCACATATAAGGCAGGACGTGCTTTGACTCGTCCGCACACAACTTGTAACAGTGCCGTTGCCTAGGCCCTATACTACTTTCATATTGGTAGATTACTTCCCAGCCCCTAACACCCACGCCAGGTATAGAGGTCCGAAGGTACGGCTATCCTGCCATAAACGTGACGGCGGCCTGAACGATGGTGTAATGCAATATCGCGGAGTTCTCAGGGTCTGAAGTGATATGTAATTACACTCTTGAGTCACCGATCGATTTGGTGTATTTATCCTTATTTCCAAATACATTCATTAGCGCCACCGACGTGGTATCAAACGTTAATCACAACGTGCCTCGGTGATGAATGACCGGCAAGGGCACATAAGCTTTAAGGTCTAACGGCGACTATTACCCCTGTGTCTATTACTTCAGTAGAGTTCACGAGAGATAATAAACTCACAGCTCAAAGCAATCATTGAACAGTTGGTTATCGTGTTTCATTGGGGACCGCCGGATAATGAGATTATGAACCACGTTCCATAGATGAGATGATAAAGTAGTTGTGATGTATGAATGTAGGCGTATTTTTTGCGGCGTACCAGTGCGATTAGCCTAGCAACTCATGCACAACTCCGGTGAGTCGGTTGAATGTGTATTCCGAGTTGGTATTATTTGATCTCCGAAATTTTGAAACTCTTTGTGGGCGCAGTTGCCTTTCAACTTTATGGGAGCATATGATTCTATCTGTAAGGAAGGCGACGAGGAATAAGCTGTCGATATCTCAAATGCGATGAAGCATATTAAGGTCAGAGCTATGTATGCATACCATGACTCAGACAGGCCTGGTCTTTTAATGTCGTCAAGGCACCGTGCGTAAAGAGGGGGGGGGGGGCGCTTAAGCTGCGTTATTAGGTGGCACAATTATATACCGGGGCTGGCAACCAATGCAAACTGGAGCTTACGGATGTTTGGGTGCGTCGGGCAGAAGCATACTGTATGTCGTCGGGTGATGTGATCTGTTCGGCCTGTGGCCGATGGGGGCCTGCGGCTCAATTCAGATCCCCGGGAGTATGGATATTTACCGGGATCATCAGCAAACTGCGTTTCACTCTGGAAGCCTTCCAGAGTCCCCAGAGCCCCCAGAGTGGGTGGACCTACTCTGGGAGGCACAATTTGAAATCGCTACTGAATGCCCCCAGAGCCTCCGGAGTCAGTCCCCCCTTCCAGAGTGAAATGCAGTTTGCCGATGATTTAACCTCTCGGCATAGCCCGAGTCCCAGGTCTATTCCAGACCGTTCAGGTAATCATTACCTCTTCCCTCCGAATCATCTGCGCCTCCGTATACAGAATGGCGCAGAATAGATGGCAGACGATCTGCTGTATATCTCTCTACAGAGGGACCTGGCTGAGTTCAGCGTAATACACGTTAAGGTATGGTTCATACAATCTGGCGCATATACCCAGAACTCCCTGTGCACGCGGCGTGAAATCCTCGATCCGCGAGAAGCAACCAAGTAGGTATAATGGGATATTGTACAAGTGAATGGTATAAACCGTCTTATCCTCTGTCATGACGAGGTGTCTACTGGTAATTGCTTAACATCCCACCTGGGATATCAAACCCGAAGCAACCTAAGTAACGAAACAATAGGGCCAGCGGTAGGAATGACAGTTAGTGGGTTGCCTCATGTATAGCCTGACCTTCGGACACTGCGAATGTCAGTAACAAAATTGAACAGCCATATGGACGGAAGTACATTCCTGTGAAAATAAGCGATTTTGACCGCCAGTATATTATCTCGGTAATTGATGAAACCATGTCTATCAGAGGGAGAAAGGGCGTCGGAGGTTGTAGTCCAGCCGTTCCTGGAGTGGGTATAGTCGATGGACTGTGCAACATGGTGATTGATGCACTACGTCGTCTCTGTCAAGGTCAAAGATTGAACGAAATTCGCTGTGCGAGTGAGTTTTTAAGTCCATGAATTGGATCGACGCCATAGCTTTGCGAGAAAAACTTTAACCGTGTTTATTTCTGTCGCTAGATCCGTAGAGAGGCGCGATTATGTTCCAACACTTATATTTGAGTCGAGAGTTAAACTAAGGACAGAACGCAAAGAACGTGCCAACTCAGCGGAGAGGAAATCAGTTGATTTCGATGGGTGTGAGCAAATAACCTAGATATCCGCCAGAGATCGATGGGGGCGAGAGCGTGGTGAACGAAAGCTGCCCGAAACGTGCCGATCATGTGAACGGCGCTCGCGGAGATAGGATAAAAAAGTGTGATCTTATCCCCACAACAGCGTTACCACAGGTGATAGAAAGTGTCGGGCGTGGTAAGCCTGTCAACTTCTACAAATTGCACATCTGGAGAGACGCGATCCAGATCCAACCGTCACAATTTTCATCCTATTATTCTTCATTCGATTCAGATGAGTTGCTGATATCAATGGGTGTGCGTTTAGACATTGATCACACAAGAATGCGTTGTAGTTAGATATACGCGAGGGTGGTAGATACCTGTTCCGTAAACCTCCCCCTTATATATTATCGTTAAGACCAGGACCCGCTATATGGGAATCGGGAAACGGACACTTACGGGACGATAGGAAGGAGAGGGAATGACCGGGTGTTTGCACTAGTAGTACAATATGGTGCAAATGAGATTATATACACGGAGGATATGGGTAGGGGGTGAAAAGTGCCCCCGAGCCATGTGGATCGCGTGGTAAGTCAGGGCGGACCGACCCCATCTGCTCTACACGCTACAACACTCGCACACTCATATAGGGATTTGAGACACTATTTGTAGGTCAAATGAGGGTGTGCAACGGAGCCGGCGGAGTTGCACGAACAATATTGAGCCAGCGAAGCTTAGCGCGTGTATGGGGCCACGTGATTGCTCAGAGCGAGATTTGGACGATCAATCGTCGGTTGCTCCATCGCACCGAGCTCGGTGCCTTTTTTTCCCACCTACCATCGCAGATGCCACGGGTATATGAACATGGCCTGGGAGCAGATATATATAAATATGGGGATGTAAACACACAAAAGTGTGCGCCTCTCTTCTGCTGCTCACCGGACACAACACACTAATGTGAGCTGTCAAATGGTCACACCTGGGGGTAGTTTTGCGAAAGAACAACATTGATGCATGAATCAAAGAAAAATAACGGTGAAAATGGCAGGGCAACCCCTGATTGGAAATTAAGCTTGGGACAAGCGCCGACGTACTCGATGTGCTCACCCCAGCTAATTCGTGCTAA